>JAXQGS010000054.1:0-36088 GCA_037040325.1 Mucor sp. M7501 | reverse complement strand
ATTATTTTCAGTGATGGTCCATATGAATTGAAAAATCTATTGACGTTCGATTGAAGCGATTCTTGATAGCAAACATAACATGAAGCTTATATAAAATCTGTACAGAATCTCAAGGAAAATCCAACCATACCAAATTCAAGTGTCTGAGTGTCGGTTATTCAATTGATTTTTGTTGGAATAGTTTTTGCCGTTTTTGGACACTTTTCGATAAATGAGGCAATTTCTGCCATCACAACATGATCTGGAGCATTGGTCAAGATTGCAGAGCAATAAAATATCTATCGAATGAACCCTTGGTTGCCCCCGTAGCTCAATTCTATCATGAGAAAATGAACATTTTGTCTTCACCAAAGAATCGTCACCTTATTTTTTTCATGCATGATAGCAAGGGAAAATTGATCGAAAATGGCCGCTTTTCCTCGATGCCTTTTCTCGAGATTGGCTCATCCGATTTGAGCAAAATAAAAACCATTTGATAGCTCTAAGCTGTATCTAGCACGACGTGGTGCATTTGAGTACCAAATGTACGTTCCCTTCATAACTTGGCTCACAATCACCAATTTTATATATGCTCAAGCACTAATTTGAAAAAAGCTGAGAGTTTTTTACATAAAAACTATACCTTTATATAGAGAATTGAAACACAACCAGAGTTTACTAAGCTCTTTTTTTATGGCTCGCAATGTACCAAAAGATACAGCCCTTCAAAAAGCAGCCGTTTTCTGTATTTTCCACCATTACTCATCGACATTGTCTTTTAGAAACCCAAATAATTCAATAAGCCCTGGTCAAACAAAGTATCATCATGGCCCAAATTTTATATGAAAACTTTTTAAATGTGGCATTTCTGATAGTAGTAAAATATAGCCTTATTATTTTTAGCTTTTGTTAATTTCTTCACTCCTATGCGCGACGAAAGCCATCTGCGTGGGACATTTATCAAAAACTATGTAAGAATATTTAGCAGGAAGGACAGTTCAGCCAAACGGTTTACATTTTCAAGTACGAATTAACAGGTTATCAGTTGAATTATGGTCGACTACCTCTTTTTTTTTAATTTTAGTTTAAAAACGTCTGGCGTTATTAGCTATTTGAAGTTGTTTGAGTCCAAGAAGAGTTTAGTACTTTGATAATAATGATATAAAATATAACTAGGGGGGAGCGCTAGATTAGTATCATCGCGTTCTGTCTTGCAGAAACTTTATTAAATTGTAATGAGTATATTGTTGTAGGGAAATTATTGTACGTATACCAATTGGTTTTGTAACATGATGGCAATTTTGGAAACCTGCATTCACAATACGTGCGCAGCTCTACATTTTATGTTCAAGTAATGTGGTGTTTACATTTTGGTTGATTGTTCTGAAATATGGAATATTGATTTGTAACCTCATCTGTCTTTAAGAACATCTTTCACTGGAAATTGTTGGCTCGAATTGCCCAAATATCTTAACGACGAAAAATAGATGTGCAATTTTGCATAATATGTTGGCGCATTTAAGCAGTTTTCAGAAGGCGCGATGAATCAATTAGTGGCAAAAGACGGTTAGATGAAGCATGAAACGTTGAACATCATTGTAGTCAAAGAAGCCGCTTGATTGATCTTATTATTCTGCTTCATTGTTGAGCGACAAAGGATCAAAGGTATGCTGGATGCTGCACATAATGCTAGTAAAGGAACATGTTATAATTATCCTGATTAGAAGGCTGCAGCATAGCTTTGAGCCTTTACCATACGACATTGAAACAAAATAGTATCAATCAGCTTTGACTACCATGATGATGTGCAACATCTTGTCTATTTTTTACTAGAAAATAAGATGTTTTGTTCGACCAGAAACAATTTCATGCGCAATACAATAGTGGTCCTGATTGCACAATCCAAAAAGATCCTACAGTTTCAGGCACTGAAGAATAGCTAATTTCTATGGTCAAAAATAGCATGATCTGACATAAACGATGATGGTCTACCACTGATTTGTCTTGAGAAATCAATTTTTTTTAAAGGGCGAGATTCACAGTTTTGGCATGTTGTAAAAGCCATCATTTTGGATCTATTGTCACTTGATTTATACTACAAGAACTTGCCAAGATACCATATCCATATGCGAAATATCATGTATCTGCAAAAATTTCATCAATACCACATTTCAGATGGCATCTACAGGAAAAACCAGGACATGCATGATCCTCTTGTTGACAGATGTCCATCAAGAACAATCTCAATTATCATCAGTTCATCCTTAAGAATTATGTAGTTGAAACACTATAAAATAGCAAGTCGCTTACTCATGAATTGGAATGTTGATGCAGTTACATCTCGCTCAATGTATGTGTCCAATGTTGTATCACGGTGCATTGCATCAGCGTGAAAGAAGGCAACCGTTCAATGCCAATGCCAATGCCAACATGGCATTTCACATCTTGTTGAAAGATTGATTTGCTTTTTCTGTGATCAAACAATGTAGCAATACATGATCGACTCAAGCAATGAGAGGACACACTATTTCAATGATGGATCACTGGAATCCTGGCCATCCTGATCTGAGAGGATTTCAAAAGGTGGCTTTGGATACTTGCTCAAATCAACCAATAGCACAAGCAATGTGACTAGATGAAAAAAAAAGGTCGACAGAAAATTTTTTCAAGCGGTATAAAAACGCAACCAACTTTTGCAACGGGTCTTGCTCCTCCTCTAATTATTCTTCATTAAAGATGGAACACCAAGTATGTATTTTGTCATGACATGTAGTAGTCTTTTGAATTGTATTCCTAACCTCTTTTACAACACCAACAGACCGAGAAGGCTTTCCAAAAGCAAGCTGGTATTTTCCAAAACTCCAAGGACTCCAAGAAGCGTAACCAACGTTGGTTCAAGGAAGTTGGTTATGGTTTCAAGACCCCCAAGGAAGCCAAGACCGGTACCTACATTGACAAGAAGTGTCCCTTCGTCGGTGAAGTCAACATCCAAGGTCGTATCCTCACCGGTGTTGTCACCTCCACCAAGATGAAGCGTACCCTCGTTGTCCGTCGTGATTACCTTCACTACGTTCCCAAGTACAACCGTTACGAGAAGCGTCACAAGAACATCTCTGCTCACGTCTCTCCTGCTTTCGATAACTCTGCCATTGAAGCGTAAGTGTTTTTTCTTTGTGTGTGTGTGTGTGCTCGCTGCTCGATCCCATCACTATTTTGTTCGTTAAGAAACAAATGATTTGCGGTTTTTTTTCACTTTTGAAAAAAAATAGATGGACATCTCTCTTTGGGGGGATGTTTGTCATGTTGTGAAAGTAAGAGGTTTTCGCCAAACCCACTAGCGAGTGTTATCCACCCTAGTTTACTTGTTTAATTACTTTCCATCCTGTATTCTTTGTATAAAAGAAATTACACAATTTTTTTTTACGCAAAGAGTTATTTTGACGGATGAGGTAGTTGGTGAGGTAGCGGCTCCACCAAGCCTTTGATTCCACATGTACTAATCCATTGTTTATTAGTGGTGATGTCGTTACCATTGGTCAATGTCGTCCTCTCTCCAAGACTGTTCGTTTCAACGTCCTCAAGGTCTCCAAGGCCAAGAGTGCTTCCAAGTCTTTCTCCAAGTTCTAAATTGATTTTTGAATAATAAAATCTCTTTTTTTCATCTAAAATTTTTTCTTAATGTTGAGCTGATTTTGATCGATTTGAATCTACCAGCTTTGTAAATTTAGGGAGAACAAGGGCCAACTGTGTTGTTTTCAATCACAAGCTTAATTTCCCTTTTTAAATAGTCTCCAAGAAAAAAGTTTTCATATTGACATGCAACCCCCCTTAAAACAGTACGTATATATGTATCGCCTCAAATGTACATCTGGTGGGGGCTCCTTCAAATTAACAAGCCTATTTGTTATTGTGTATATTTTCGTGAGTTGAGCACTGGGATGTTTATGATTGAACCAAGTTTATCTTGACCTTTTCGCCCCCCTTCTTTTTCGAGCCCATTGTTATCTTGCTTTTTTTTTCTTTTCTCTCTTTTTCGCTTTCTGCACCACCACCACCACTACATAAAGTAAAGTATAAATCATAAAACGCTGCTACAATGAGTAAAGAGAGTGGTGCTATTTTAAAAGTCAATCATCAACAACCACCACAGCAAGGTAATAATAATCGCCGCGTTTCATACTCCCCATCTTCTACTACTTTTACCACCACCACCACCACGACGACAACGACCACAGCTCTTTACACTGCTGCATTTGCCAAAGTAGACATGATGCTCGCCTCATCCACATCACCCACCACCACCACCACCTCTTCATCATCTACCGTGCTGGCATGGTTGCAAAAGGAGCTCGCCCTGTATGCAGATCTCCATCTCATGTCAATACCTGTGGACCTGACTGAAGCCATGGACTGGCTTGCAAAACCTCTCGTGTGCCTGGCTCACCGCTATTTTCCTGATCAGTTTCTCAACCTGTCTCAACAGCTTCAGAATCATGCTGCCACCCACAAAAGAGCATTGCAAGTGTTTGAGGATCGTCTTGATGTCGTCTATAACAATGATATATCCAGTTATTTCACATCCATTCAACAGGCACTTGTGACAGATGATGATGCGACACTGAGAGACTTGCACATTCGAGACAATCAACCCACCACCACCACAACTGATTTTGACTTGACCCTTGGTATCCCCTTGACTCAATTGTGGCAGCAGTGGACCGAACTTGCCAAGCAGGAATCACTGAGTTCGACTACAACTACGACCTCTACTACTACTACTACTACTACTACGCGATCATCACCTTTACCTCCCCGCACAGAGCCGATGCAAAGCCGAGAGTGCTGGGAAGACATTGAAGCGAGTCTACAGCAGATGCAGCCCCAGTACCAGTCGTTCCAGCAGGCCATCATCAGCAACACAGACATACCTCCCGATCTTGCTGTACGCATCTCGGCTATCGATGCAACACATGCAGCACTCTCCGCTCAAATGCAAAGACCCACCATTGAGTTTGCCACGACCGTCGCCTACATTCGCAACGAGCTCGAGTTTATCCAGGCCAAGATGCTAAAGACGACCACCACAGACGCAGGCATCCACGACCTGGAGGTGAGATCGACCAAGGTGGGCACCCTCATTGACCACCTGGTGCGCCACGACATGGATGACGGCCAGCAGCAGCACTACCAGGCGCTGTTACACAAGTACCAGCTTATCGTGTCTTGGGTCGACGATGTGCGCGTGTGGTTTGTGGAGGCCGAGCGTATTCGCGGGTGGATTGAGCAGCGCATACAGCTGCTGGAGGCAAAGCAGTCGCTGAATGCGCTGGAGGAGGTCGAGTACGACTACACGCCCGAGCAGATTGACCAGTGGAACAAGGAGCACGAGCAGCTGCAAAAGGAGGTGGAGGCGTTTGATGCGCACGACATGACGCGGTTGCGGGCGCACGTCAAGCAACTGACCTCGACCCACAAGGACCTCAGCCCTGCCGACACCACCACCATTGAAATCACCTTTACCACGCTGACCACACTGGACCGACTGATGCATCTACTGCGACGCCATGCCTACGAACTCCACATGCTGACCCTGCGCATGGCCTGGGAGCAGTCGTACCATGTGACGGTAGCGTGGGTGCGATCTGTGGCCGAGCAAGTCAAGCAGTTTGTCCATGACAAGGCAAGATGGAGGGCCAATGACGATCTCTTGCAGCAGCAGCAGCAGGGACAGCAGCAGCAGCAGCAGCAGCAGCAGCAAGACAAGAACAGCATCATCAATACCCTGATCCAGTTTGAACAGCAGTCGGCGCACTTTGACCAAGGCCAATTCACCAACACGGTCAACCTCTACCAGGACATGGACGATGCGTGTCATATTGAACTACCCTCGCATTTGGAGTCGAGACAGGTGGCGATTGAAGAGGGGTTTGAGGAACTGACACACCGCATCTCGTTTGCAAGACAGGTGGTGGAGCAGTATCTCATGGTCACTGATTTCCTGGCTAAAGCAGATCAGCTCAAAAACCAAGGCGAGGTCTTGAGACAGGAGATTGTGTCTGCCAATGTGTCGGCTGTATCCACGACGGAGCTCGGTGAAAAGGTGGTGCTTTTCCAAGAAAACACGGTGCGACTGGTGACAGGCGTGGCGGCCCGTGTCCCGTATCCCGAGGCCACACATCCATCAGACCAACAAGGCAACGACGAGGCCAACGAGTTGATTCGCATGGTCATTGGGTCACGGAAATCAGCGCTGGTCTTGTTTGGTGAGGCGCTGGATCACAGCCTGAGTGCGTTGAGAAGAGCACTGCAGTTGCAAAAGAGGGCCAAGCAGTTGCAGGATGAAATGACGCGCTTGGGTGGCTGGGTGGATGAACGTCTCAAGGCCATGAGCAAGCTGCAAGTGGATGTGTTTGTGGCTGGTCAGTGTGCGCTGGACGATGCGGATCTGGCTCGCTTGATCAAGGAACGCGATGGCCAGGTGACCAAACTCAAGGGCATCAAGGAGAACGAGTACAACAAGCTGCAAGAGAACATTGCGGCTGTGCAGCAGTCATCCGTCTCTCAGCACAATGTCATTTCGACGCAGGTCTCTGCACTGCACGCCGGCATGGGTGCGCTGGGCGATCAGCTGAATGTGCTGGAAGAAGCGCTCACATTGCACAGCGCCAGGTTGGCCATCTTGGGTCGTCGCATCGCTTGGGAGTCGCAGCACGCCAAGGCTTCTGTGTGGATATCCAATCATATCTTTGCCGTGTGGGATTTTGTCTCTTGTAAAGCACAATGGAGAGTGTCTAGCAGTAGTATGATGATGGATGTGGAGCACAAGGAGGAGGAGGAGGATGATACAGAGGCACATTCAGCGGGCAGCCAAGTCCAACTGGAATGCAATGATTTGGTCAGCAAGATACAGGCGTTTTACACGGAGCAATTGACACCTGTGGAAGATGTATACAATGCCTTGTTGCATGATTTTGGTAAGCAGCAGGCTGTTGTTGTTGGTTGCCGTTTCACTTTATAACTGACACTTATTATAGCATCCTCATCTCCCCCCTCTGAACCCAAAGTAGCCACAGCCATTGAATACGTGCAACGTCGTCAGGATACATTGAACCAAAGCTACCACAACATCCAAGACTTGATCCACTATGCTCAACAGGTGCTACATCAACACGAGGCATTGACTGATTTCACGCGTCAAGTGAGCGAGTTGCAGACACAAGGACGACAAATGAAGCTCGACATTCAGCAAGCCATGGACACGGTGATGCTTATGGGCGATGGTCGTCACCACGACCTCAAACACGCTGTGCAGGCGTTTAGTCAAGCAGTGATGCAACTGTGGATGCAGACAGGCTCTCAACTGCCCTACCCCGTGTGTCCTGAAGATGCTCGCACAACACGACCCTCGACCAACGACGACGAGATATCCACCGAAGTAGCTACCGCTGTCTACAAGGCCTACGCTGATTTGCAAGCACTGTCCAATACACTGTCTGACATGGTGCAGCGCTTGGATGTGGGACTCGAGTATCGCGTGCGACTCGAGCAGTGGTGTCTGCACGTACAGCACACAACCACCACCATCACCGACATGACGACCACCCTCACCTCGTACAGTTTTGATCTGACAACAGGCACCATCACACAGCAGGGTCAGCTGGTGGACCAAGGAAAGCAGCTGGAGCAGGCACTGCAAGTCCAATGCCACCATTGCCACGATGATGCCGATACCATCAAGGAGCAACTCGCCGAGATACAGCACGCCATGACTACGGATGACTGCCATATACTGGATCTTGCCGCCATGACAGAAAAACCACTTGCTGTACTGCAAGCATCTTGCCAAGCACTGGATCAGGCCATGCTGGATTTCACACATCACGTGCAAGTGTGCGAGGACCGTGCGCGATGGCATGTCGTGTGGCTGCATCAATCTCAAACACTGGGTGGGTTGCAAGAAGCCATGCTGGAATGGATGAACCAAAAGGCGTGGTGGATCTCTACGTTTGATGGAAAAGGAGGAGAAGGAGGACAAGCAGGCAACGACACACTGCTGACACTGACCAAGCAACTGCGTGTGTGCCATCTGGTGCTGCAGGATTGTCTGTCGGGACAGGAGCAACTCAAGAGCAGCCATCGTGCCCTGGTACAGTCGTTCAAGGTGGCTACGGGAACTACGCTGGAAGACACACAGCAAAGCAACGTACTGGCTCTGTCTGCCAAGCTGCAAGAGACCATCCAGACACAGTTGAGTGATATCCAGCAAATACAAGAGCGTCATGATTGGACGTCTCGCGTGGATCAAGAATTGGAAGCGTGTGCCAACAAGGAGTTGGCAACAGAGTCTTTTATTCAACTGTATGCGCGTTGGTCTCCCTCCTCCTCCTCCTCCACTACTACTGCTGCTGAAAATCAACAAGAGGCCGTGTTGGCAGACAAGGTGGAAAAACTGCACCAAGCAACAGCAGATCATATCGCTGCCATGGATACCCTGCTCCACCACCACCACCACCAAGTGATTCATCAGCAACAGACAGAACCCATCTTTCGTCGCAAAGCACTTTTGCAGAGCACCAAACACAGCCTTGAACAGCAGGACCTCTTTTTGGACAAGGTGTTGCAACAGCAAAAGGCATTGTGTGTCATTCTGCACGACATGCATCAAGCAGAGTCGCTAGCAGAGTCCAAGAAATCCGTGCTGTTGTCTCTGGCACAGCCATCCTCGCAAGACGTGCAAGAGTACAAGCACCAGGTGGACCAAGTGCAAGCATTGATAGACAAGACCATGACTTACCCTGTGCGTCATTACAGAGACCACAACCCGCGTGCGCGTGAAGCAGATACAAGCCATAACGCAGGACTGCAAGACATGCTCAAGGCGCGTCAATCTCGACTGATAGAACTGGGATCGACACTGGAATCCATCTTGAAATCCAAGGAGAGACTGTCGCGTCGCAAAGCTGCAGAGGCGTCTTACTTTGCAGAGGCGCAGGTGGTGGATGCATGGATGGATGCCAAACATCAATCTTTGACACAAGACAAGGAGAACCTCAAGTCGGCTGTGGCGCACATCAATGCACTGCAATCCGCCACCACCAACTACTCGGCGTCTGTGCAAGGCCTCAAGGTCGCTGCCAGCAAGTGCATCGCTGTGATCCAGCAGCAGCAGGGAGACGACGATGTCGAGGACACGGCTCAGAGCGCTCAGCGTATCCACGACAAGCAGGCGTACATTGACATCAAGTGGGAACAGCTGCAAGACACGATTGCCAAGGTACAGCAGCAGCGTCAACACGAGTTGCAGCACCAAGAGTTTATGAGTCTATTGCAAGCATTTAATACACACTGCGACACGTTGCAAGACACACTGCAGCAGCAAGACGTGGGCCAACTGACAGAGTCTGTGTGCGCACAATGGCAGGACGAATTGCAGGCACTCAACACAAAGCTATCCGAGCTCAAACTGCAGGCACAGAAACCTGACGACGTGACAGAGGCAGCAGCGTATTACGATACACTCAAGGAACACGTACAGCAGAGATCCACTGAAGCCAATCATTACCGTCTCAAGCAAGAGTATGCGCAGGGCGCCACTGCTTTGGAATCACTGATGACCAGCGCCCAAGACGCGTTCAATGTACTGCAACAGACATCAACGACCCTGCAGGGGGATACAGAGCAGGAGGAGGACAAGAGACGCGTGGAAGAAGTCCATGCCAATTACGCGGCTTGCTGTCAGATGCTGGATCAAGAAAAGTACGATGAACAGCGTTCCTTTTACCGCTTCTTGCAGCTCAACAAGGTGCAGGACTTGCAAGCCATTGATGATCGTCAATCCCACTTGGAACAGCAATGGAAGCAGATTCAACAGGCCTTGGCCGCGTACCAGCAACACACCATCAAGTCGCTGCTTCAGTGGCAAGAGTTGCATGGTAAATTAAACGATATTCAGGACGAGGCGTTGGCAGGTGTGCTGGATCGTTTGGATCATTTCCAACTGTCGTCGTCGTCGGATGCTACTGCTGCTGCTGCTATGGTGCCTACGTGGCTGGATCAAGATGCCTCTTTGTTGACTTTACTGAGACACCGTGCTACTGCGTGTCTGGACATTGCTGCTTCACTCGCTCAAGAACAAGAACAAGACGACGGCAATATGGCTCAGTTCAAGACGCGCTATGACAATCTGATGCAACAAGTGGATGCAGCTGCAGTCGTGCTGTCTGAAAAGAGACACTTGGCGCAACAGCATGTGGATGTGATTGAATGCGAGCAACTGGTCGCCTCCTTTTGTCGTGACATTGCCGAGCAAGTGCAACTGGACCAAGAGGAACGCGTGTTGGACGTGATGCCAGCCGATGCCACTGCACTGGATTCTCTGTACAAACAAGTCTCTGCCTCTTATTTGACACGCGAGACCACACAACACGCGTTCAAGCACCAACTGACGAGCATTGCATCACGCATTGACATGGTCTCTAAAAAGTACCATGTGGTGGACAAGACCTCCTCCTTGCTCGAGCAACTCGACACGGCCATGTCTGATTTCAACACGCAACTCGCCGACACAGCCCACGTCCATGACATGATGCGTCGTGTGTTGGGCCACAGCAAGAGCGCAGACAATATCAAGTCGTGGCTAGAAAACTGTCAAACGGCTATTGCTGAATTGGAGGACAAGGAAAAGGAGCACCATCAACACGAAGCCATTGCTTTGGATTTGGTTGGTTTGACACAAAAGATGAGTGATTTTGAAAAGGTCATGCAATCCTTTGTGGATTTGTCTCTAGAAGTAGAAGCGTCGTCGTCTGGATCAGGCAATCAGGAAGCTGCCGGCATCATGCAACACTTGGTACATGTCATTGTCAAGCCCACAACAGCGCACATCCAAGAGCAATGGCAAAAGACGCATCATGATTTAAAGGTGGTGGAAACAGAGATTGAAAAGACTACGCGTGGTGTTGCTGTGGCTCGCAAGATGAAACACTTGATGGCTTTGGTGGGTGAAACCAGGGATTATCTGGAGAGAACGCGATTGTATGATTACGATGCTCAAGTGCAAGAAAGTGCGTTGGATGAGCAAGAAGAAGAACAAGACGACGAGGAGGAGGAAGACGAGGACGACGACAAGACTCAAGTAGCCACAGATGATGGTCAAAAGGAAAAAGAGGGCGATACAGACACTACTACCACGACTACCACCACATCAGCCAACAAGAACACGGCTCCAGTATTGACAACATTACCTCGTCAAGGCGAAATTCAAGACATTGAGAAACACATCAAGGCGACAGAATCAGAGATGCTACCTCAAATTGAGCAAGAGCTGCAAGCACTGGATTGCCTCATCCAGGCGTTTGATGCCGATGTGACATTTACAAGACAGCAGGCCGAGCTTAAAGAGTCGGTTCAGAGCTTGCAAGCCCTGTTTGCTACCAAATACAGCACGCTGAAAAAGTGCATGGCCATTGGTGTCTTTTTGAGCACGGCAGATGATATCGACATTCTGCAGAGCTCGCTGGAAGAAGCCGTCAGTCAATCTGCACCACACCACTCGTTGATTGGCACCCTGAGTCGCACGGATCTCCAGGCAAAACTGATCGAGTTGGATGCGCGCTTCAAGTACTATGAACGCAAGATTGTGCCCAGTCTCGCGTTGGCTCAGGAACAAGCACAGACAGTGGCCGACTTGACAGCCAAGGGAGGTGAAGCTGTGCACGCCCAGTGGCAGGACATGGACCGCAAATGGACCAGCATCAAGAAGCAGTTCAAGACGCGCAAGATTGAGCTCAGTCGTACCATTGACACGTCGCAGGACAGCAAAGACCAGCATGCCAGAATCAGAAAGTCGTCTTTGCCCACACGAAAGGCCTCTTCGTTGCTGCGTGATCGCGCAGATGTCGCCAGACAGCGATTGTCTCCCACAGCCAGCAGTGCATCGTCATCCTCTTCCTCCTCCTCTCGTACAACCACCAACACCACCACCACCAGTACGACTCGACTGCCTTCCAGATACCTCGCTGCACCACCACCACCATTACCACACCAACCCTCTAAATCAGCCACGCATTTGAAATCGAAATCTACGCACAAGGTGACCAAACCACCACTCAACAGCTACGTTGCAGATCCAGACAACGACTTGGATATGGAGATTGGTCGTATCGTCAATGAAACACCGTACCGTGTCAAGGTCAAGATGGTGCCTGGTGAAGTGGGCAGATATTGGTTTGGTAACTTGAACCCCAAGTTGGCCTATTGTCGTGTGCTCAAGAGCAAGATGGTCATGGTGCGTGTGGGTGGTGGATGGACAGAACTGTCGCAGTTTTTGAGAGACCATGCATTGTTGGAAGGTGATTTTATACCAAGACACAAGAAAAAGAAGGCCACCGCTTCTGTGATTCCCGAAGAAGACGAGCCAAAATCACCTACCATTCAAGAAGGGTTCATTGAAACACATCGACAACATCCTCCTCCTCCTCTTACTCCTCATCATCGCTCTGGTGGTGGTGTTACGACGGGTTCTCCTAGTCATTCAGCATCGACAACGACCAGCGGGTACAAGGATGGCGATAAATTCATTGCAGTGGATTCGCATGGCAATCAGTTGCAAGTGCAAATGAGAAAGGCGCCTAATAATTTCATGCATACCAGTAGCAGTAGCAGCACAACCAATACCAGTGGCAGCAGTTTGAGTAATCATAGCAGCCACCACATGAATGACTATACCAAGAGACGTATTGCTAGAAGAAAGGAAAAGAAGCCCATCGCACCTACTACTACTACGACTACTACTACTACTACCGCCACCATCCCACCATCCTCCTCACAATCCTCCTCATCTGCTAAATAAAAAAAATAATACATTTCACCTAGTGTACAAATACTATTTATTTGCTCATACAGAAAAACTAGAAATTATCCTTCATCTTGCGCAACTTTCCCCACACTTGACTAACAGATGCATTTTCATCGTCTGTAATCAACTTGGCCACACTAGGCAAATTGACTCGTAAAAAGGGGTTGGTCAGTTTTTCATTGGCAATGGTAGATGGTGTCGTGCATCCTGCTTGTTGAGCCCAGGCCATCTTGTCTTTGATGTCCTGGTTGTCTTTTTCCACATGTTGTGCAAATTTGAGGTTGCTGACAGTGTATTCATGGCCGAAATACACCTTGGTATCATCCGGCAATTGCAATAATTGAGTCATGGCGTGCCACATGTTGTCTGGTGTGCCTTCAAACATGCGTCCCGAGCCACTGCTGAAAAGACAATCGCCAGTAAAGACGGCGCGATCCTGTTCATGTTCAATGTAGTAGCACATGTGGTCCATGGTGTGTCCACCTGTAGCAAGTGCTTTGATGGTTAAATCGCCTAGTTGAATGGTCTCCTTGTCCTTGACGATATGGGTTACGCCATCCACTTGATCTGATCCACCGTAACAAGTGACAGGATGGGTTTTCAGTAATTTGGGGTTTCCACCAGCATGATCCCAATGATGATGTGTTGTAATGATCCTATATAATGTAATAATCATTTGAGTCTTGGTTTCATTTTTTGTGACATGAGAGGGGGGAGATGGTTACATGGACAACGTGTAATCTGGGTATGCTTCCAATGCTTTTAAAACATGATCAGGTTCAACGGGATCCACAACAGCAGCTATATCAGAGACAGAGATGGAAACATGTCAATACCATGTATGAGTAATGCTATAGCCTATACACTATACCTTGCTTTGACTTTTGGTCCAATAAAAGATAGGCATAACTATTTTTTTTGCATTGTCACCATGTGTTGAACTCTTTTTATAATGAAAAACACTTACTTGTCTTTGAGACATGGAACTGGCTTAATAATCATACTTGTGAAATAGGAACGTGTTTGGTTCAGGCGAGAAAGAATCATACAAAAAAGAAAAGCGCAACTAGTAAAAAAAGAAAAAGTTTTGCTTATAAATTTACGTTCATCATTTGTACGCCATCCGTCCATCATCATCCCCATCGCATTCGGAGGTGAATAATTGCCAATCAATGCAAAACTATATACATTGTGAATGCGTGTGTCAAATTTATAAAAACATGCAACAGAAGCATTGGAATGTGTTATAGCCAAGTGGTAGAGCTTTTCGCCTCGCAATCTCCCCTTCTTGATATCATCAGAAGTATTGATTGTCTTTACAAAAGATAAAATAGAGATCAAGGCTATGTCAGAGTCGGGCGAAAGACATCCTTCTTTTCGCTCATCTGTCAAAAGACACGATGCTAGTCAATCAATTGACCATTTGCACAACTCATCTGAATTGAGGCAGTGTCATACTCGATCCAAGCTTCTTGCGTGTTCCTCTTGTCTGCGTAATGCACTGTTACGCTAGATGAACGACTACAGACCATCAAACCGGATGTTTATAAGCGCAATGTTCAGTAAGCAGCCTTCAAATGTATTTACCACTGTAAAATCAAGAGTTTAAATTGCTTATATCTCGCCAGCGAAGCGCAATCTCGGCCTCAAAACAAGTGCCATCGTGTTCTACGACCTGACATTGGCCTATGGATCACTTTTCAGCAACTTTTTTGGGGTCGAGTTGATCATCGATTTTTTGAAAATTTTGCCTTGTACTAGCAAGGGAAAAATTGATGATTTTGAATGATAGACGTTTTCGCCTCAAAAATGAAGTTTTCTATTAAGGTATTCCTAAGCTCAAACGAACCGCAGAGAAGCATAGGAGCATGTAAAAGTGTCTTTGGATCAATTTACTATAGTGTTTGTAGACCTTTCCCAAAAAAACGTGTTTTGCATTTTCTGGTATTTGCTCTCCACAGACTAAAGATATCACTCTAAAATTAACACCATTGGATTCCTCGTTCAATTTTTCATGTATAGGGTTAGAGAAATACCTGCTGTTCGAGTAGAAAAATATTGTGTAATCGCCCCTGAAAGGTTTTCGGATGTCCAGATGAACGATCTGGAGGACCAGTGGCCCCCCCCTCTAAAATTCAATCCCAGCCCAGGCTGTTTTTTGCCCTGGCAATCATCTTTTGTATAGTAAAAAGACACTATGGACGTATTTACGACCTTATTCAAGCTTTGTGGCTAACAACTAAAGGCCTCATATTCTCACTGTGAAAAAACAAGGTTTGAGATTGCTGTAATAAACTACTAGAAGGCCCAGGTAAATTGCTTATCTGATTTTCGGGGATAGTGTTACAGGGAAATCTGCTGGTTCCCATGATGCCAAACAAAAAGTTTAGTAAACCATATGAAACAAACATCGGCTCAACAAGTGTTATAGGATACATCTCGAATGTCAGACTATCATCAGAGAATGAATCACCTGATGGTATATATGATGGAATAATCATGAACGAATGACAAGGTGTGTGTGTGTTGCTTGCTTGTAGCGGCTCATCAGAGATCGATTTGAAATGCGATCAAGAGCGTCGATTGGACGCATGCTTTGTAATATACGGCAAGCATCATTGGCCAGTGTATTAGTAATTAGCGTCACTGTCTATATGGAAAGGTATATTTGCATCTTGATTTGAAAGACCTCTTGTAGACACCTGTCCAACCCCTATCTCATTATTTAACAAACGAAATATTGTATTGAGAAAATAATGTTTTCTTCTCGTTTCCTTTCGCGTATCTCTCTTCCCTCCCGTAGAAACTTTACTACTTCGATTTTCAACATGGCTCCTCAACACCGTCAAGTCGCTGTCATTGGCTCCGGCCCTGCTGGTAAGTAGAGTGGATGATGCGAGATGATGATGGGGCAACCAAGGCAAGAACAAAGTCTTAAATTTTTTTTGATGATGAATAGGCCACACTGCTGCTATCTATCTTGCTCGTGCCAACTTGAACCCCATCATGTTTGAGGGTATGATGGCCAATGGTTTCGCCCCTGGAGGTCAATTAACCACCACCACTGATGTCGAAAACTTCCCCGGTTTCCCCAAGGGTGTTTTGGGTGGTGAGTTGATGGATTTGATGAGAGCACAATCTGAAAACTGCGGTACCGTCATCGAGACCGAGACCATCACCAAGTTGGATTGTTCTTCTCGTCCTTTCAAGATCTGGCGTGAGGGTTCCGAAGATCAAGAAGAGCCCACTGACACTGCTGATGCCGTTGTCATTGCTACTGGTGCCTCTGCCAGACGTATGAACCTCCCCGGTGAGGAAAAGTACTGGCAAAACGGTATCTCTGCTTGTGCCGTCTGTGATGGTGCTGTCCCCATCTTTAGAAACAAGCCTTTGGTTGTTATCGGTGGTGGTGACTCTGCTGCTGAGGAAGCCATCTATCTCACTAAATGTAAGTAGACTTGATCCCTTTATCTGACTAAAATGGAAGATCGGAGAAGGGGAAAGAAAATTCAAATGATTTATCATCATGATTATGGATTGCTAAAACGCATGCGATTGATTATATAGATGGTTCCAAGGTCCACGTTCTTGTTCGTCGTGATGAACTCCGTGCTTCCAAGGTGATGGGTGACAGATTGAAGGCTCACGAGAAGGTTGAAATCCACTTCAACACCTCTCCTGTCGAGTGTTTGGGTGATGGCAACCTCTTGACCGCTGTTGCTACCAAGAACAACAAGACTGGCGAGACTGGTCAAATTGAGGCTTCTGGTTTGTTCTATGCCATTGGTCACGATCCCGCAAACTCTCTTGTTAAGGGCCAAGTTGAGCTCGACTCTGAGGGTTACATCAAGACCATTCCTGGCTCTGCCGAGACCAATGTTCCTGGTCTCTTTGCTGCCGGTGACGTTCAAGACAAGCGTTACCGTCAAGCCATTACCTCTGCTGGTTCTGGCTGTATGGCTGCTCTCGATGCTGAGCGTTACTTGAGTGAACGTGAAGCCGAGCTCGCCCAAAAGTTATGAATTGTTGGTAACGAAAAACCTAGACTTTAAACTGGTTAATACAATAGATTTCATTTCCTTGATCCATAGTTTATCGGCTAGGTCTTTCGTTATGAATTCGTTGCCCTGTTGATGTTATATTTAATTCACTCCTCTTATATATATTTTTCTCTTTCACTACGTATAACCCTTGAATAATAAAAATTCGTTAAAATATACATGCTGCGTTGATGTGCATTGGAATGGCTGTATGGTTCAAGAGGATGCTAGATGGCCTTTGATGTCTGGCATGCGAGACGCTATGAGAATGTGTCAATACGATCATTGCCTCCACACATTTCCAGGCAACTCCGAGATGCTGCAATGCCGGACGCTGGGGTATTAAAGTTTCCATTTTCCTAATTAATCTGATGGCACTCTTTTCTTTGTCTATCTATCAAAGATGTCAAGTTCTGAAGCTGCTACACCGCAGGCTGGTGTATTTGCAGGCTTAAACCCTGCTGAATATAACCCGTCAGATCCCATCGTACTATTTATCATACAGGTTAGCCAATGATTCAAAGTGCCACACATTGTACGAGGCTGATACATGCTTGCATAGACGACAATCATTCTAGTCTTTTGTAGGATTATAGCCATCCCATTGGGCTACCTACGACAGCCTCGAGTTATATCAGAAGGTGAATTATCAGATGCTCGGTCGAGTTGGCACATTACTCATGTGCGTGTGTGTATGAATAGTGATTGCGGGTATTATTCTAGGCCCAACAGTGATGGGAAGAATTCCAGGGTTCATGGATACCATATTCCCTTCGCCATCCCTGCCATTCTTGAACCTGATTGCAACATTAGGCTTGGTATTCTTTTTGTTTCAAGTAGGGCTTGAAGTGGATATTCAGGTCATTCGCCAGGATTGGCATAAAAGCATGGCCGTTGCTGTCGCTGGTATGGCATTGCCATTTGGTCTCGGTGCCGCTGTGAGTGTTGGGCTCTACAAGCTCCAGGGAGATGACAGTATCAATTTTGGAAGCTTCTTGCTCTTTCTGGGTGTAGCCATGTCAATTACAGTAAGTTGCTCTATCAGAGTGTCGGCTCGGTTTATTTACCAAATTATTATACAGGCATTTCCCGTCTTGGCCCGTATTTTAGCTGAATTAAAGTTGCTTCGTACCAAAGTAGGCGCTATTACAATGGCAAGCGGCTTGATCAACGATTGCACAGCCTGGTACAGTATCGCATGCAGGAGGAGAAGATTAGGGTCCAAAAGGGTTAATTTGTACGAATTAGGGTATTACTTGCGTTGGTGGTGGCATTATTGAATTCATCGGGCGGTATCGAAGCACTGTATGTGTTTTTGACAGCAGTTGGATTTACGCTCTTTGTGATACTTGTCGTTGGCCCATTGTACCGAAGATTATGCTCCTACACCAATTCGTACGAGAATGGACCTTCGCCTCTGTTGATGACAGTGACTCTTATGATTGTCTTGCTCTCGGCTTTCGTGACCAATATCATTGGCGTGCATGCAATCTTTGGAGGGTTTATTGCTGGTGTGATTGTGCCACATGAGCATGACCTGTCAATCAAGATTACAGAAAAGATTGAGGATATGGTCAACATTTTATTCCTGCCATTGGTAAGTGCTATAGTCAGAATGAAAGGAAAATGGGTTGCTGAGATTGTCGCTATAGTATTTCACTCTTTCTGGTTTAAAAACGCAGATTGGTCTTTTGGATACAGGTACCATCTGGGGCTATGTGATACTCGTCGTATTTCTGGCTTGCTTTGGTAAGATTGTTGGATGTTCAGGCGCTGCCAAACTCTGTGGCATGACGAATCGTGAATCCATTACGGTTGGCTTTCTCATGAACTGCAAAGGGCAAGTATAGCAAGTGCAAAGTACAGATTGCAATAGCGTAACCTCCTCTCAGTCTTGTAGAGTTGATTGTCCTCAATATTGGCCATGATGCTGGAGTTTTGAATGATCAAGGTAAAGGCGTGAGTTGTCTTATATAAGCGTCCACATGTTTAACTCTACCTAGTATTTGTCATCATGGTTGTCATGGCACTCGTTACTACCTTTATGACAACGCCTGTTGTTATATGGCTGTACCCTGAATGGTACCAAAAACAGACAGCTACGGCAATCGAGGACACACAAATGCGTGGAAATGACAATCGTGTTGACTCTGATCCAGACACTCCTGTTGACAAGGGCACCATCAAGCTATCGACCGTGGAAGCAGTGGGCCATGAACGATACCGTCTACTCACCATGCTCAATCGCATTGAATCCATTCCATCCATCATGGCGCTCATGAAGCTGCTGAAGCGCGACAAAGTAGCGTCTTCGGTGGAAGTGCACGCATTACGACTTTTGGAGCTGACACAACGTACCTCTGCTGTCATGAAATTCAAAGATTTACGAGAAACACAGCGCCAAGATCCTGTCTTAAACGTACTACGTACCTTTGCCAACTTGATAGGCATTCAGTCACTGCAAACGCATGTTGATCTGTGCGCTGCGTCGGATATCATCAAAACAGTGTCTGATTATGCATCCAATGTCGATGCGGATATTGTCTTGCTGCCCTGGATCAACCGCTATATTATCAACAATGAAAACTATGCAGCCGCCCTGCTGGACAGCAACTATGCTGAACTGGAGTTTGTCAATGGCGCCTTTTCGATTCATTACTGCAATGTCGGCTTGTTTATTGATCGTGGGTTTGGTCAGATTCAGGATGGCGATCTCGATGTGACGCCGCAGATCATTGTCGCCTACAAGGATTCCACACACGATGATCGAGCAGCTTTGCTCTTTGCCCTTAGATTACAGGCGTGTCATAAGATAGACCTGAGGGTGGTGACGCATGGATCAGACAAGCACATCAAGTACGCTACGAACGAGTCTGTGGCTCTCTACACGGCCGATGAACGTACAGCATTGGATGCATTGTTTGACGATTCCCATGCGCAATCAAACATCTCTTGTCAGCAAGTCAGCGGCCTGAATGGCACGGTTGTCAGCAACTCTCTGACCAGGCCCTTGAACAAGCATGATTTAGTCATTGTAGGTCGCAATTATATCACAAAAGAGTCTGCACCAGCATCGCCCATATCACCGCCCTCTCCTGCTGGCTCTACACCCTCTGATACAGACTCCAAAGACTACGAAGCTGCGCTTGGAAACCTTGGATATAGCATATTAAAACATGGAACAAGAAACACCAGTGTTCTCATTATTCAGGCTTCATCACTGGATGCTTAATACTTGATGCTTCTTGCAGCAAATTATACCACCTTCTTTTATTACATTTTTCGCATTCACCAAATAAACAAGTTTTTCATATTGTACGATAGAGTATCCTAATTCACTGTATTAGGACTTTGACATATAGATGGTATTGCGAGGGATATAAGGTTCTTCAAGATATTGAATATCTTGTTCAGACAACTTGACATCCAATGCTCCTATAGCATCATAAAGGTTTTCCAAGCTACCGACACCAAGAATAGGGCTTGTACAATGAGGTTTAGAGAGCATCCACGCCAAAGCTATCTGAGCTGGTGAATGGCCTAACCTTTTAGCAACTTGCACTACACGACCAATAATCTCATCGTTGTTGGCGCTCTCCTTTTTAGCAAAGAACAAATTGATGCCACGATCAGACTCCATGCGAGTGGTGCTGCGATGTTTGCCAGTCAAGAGTCCTCTTGCTAATGGAGACCAATGGATCAAAGCTATACCGCTATCCAAAGCATATGGGATCATCTCTCTTTCTTCTTCGCGGTAAATCAGATTGTACAAGTTTTGCATACTACTAAACTTGGTCCATCCATTCTTTTCTGCAATGTTGTTTGCCTTTTGAAACTCCCAAGCATAGCAAGAGCTACAGCCAATGTATCTCACCTTGCCAGATTTGACCAAATCATGCAAAGCTTCCATAGTCTCTTCGATAGGAGTATACTATGTGTGGAAGGCATACCATGTAAAGCTTGGTGGTGTATACGTTGCCATTATAAAACACTTACGTGGTCAAAGCGGTGAATCTGATACAAGTCAATGTAATCCAATCCAAGGCGTTCAAGAGAAGCACTGCATGCATCAAAGATATGCTTGCGAGATAATCCAAAAGAGTTGACGTACTCTGACTCGCCATCCAGCTGCCTGCCCAATACATCCGTGTCTATTTCATTAGCTACTGTGTAAAAGACCTTGGTCGCAACAACAATACGAGAGCGGGTCATGCTAAACTTCTTGATAGCTTTTCCTAGAACACGTTCGCTTTCTCCATTTGAATAGGCATCAGCTGTATCAAAGAAAGTGATGCCAGCATCATAGGCTTTGCCAATGACCTCGAGGGACTCCTCTTCATCTTTCACCCAAGATTGCCATTTAGAAGAACCGTATGACATGCAACCGAGAGCAAAACGAGAGACCTGTGAAAAAGGATATACTCAATATGTTGACACGGCCGCAAAATACATGTGTATTAGACACCTACACGTAGACCTGTATTACCAAAACGAACGTACTCCATCTTGGGCAATCCCTTTTCATCTGCTGTTATGGTCATTTTGTAGCTGTTGAAAAAAAAATGCATGCGAGAAAGAAAGGCTACATTTATTCATGTGAGATGGGGGTGCCGCTTATCTAAAGAAGATTCATGCATTTAAAATATAACAAAGCTTGATTTATAGCCGTCAGGCACTTGTATAAAACCTTTTTCATGAGGAGATTGAGCTTACAGAAACTACAGACTGACAGCGTTAACAGAAAATAAATTGCAAACCAATGCATTCAAGCCAGATTGAAATACTTTTCAGTCCACTGCCGTCCCTGTTCCAAGAGCTTCTTCTAAAAGCAGCATTTACGTAGAGGATGGGGATTCAAGAGCATTTAAGTTGTGCTGTGATTTACATAGTTTCGAGTGATAAGAGTTAGTGGTAGTCCATCGTCTACCCGTATTTGTATTATTCCCATTGATACAGACATGGAGCATCCTAAAAAAAAGCCAAATCTGGAACAACAAGGCTTTCTCACATGATAGTGGAAAGTCAAGAAGTCTAAATTAGAAAGATGCTCGACAAAAATGAAGAAGCGTGGAGGAAACTTGCCTAGCATGATGGAAAATAGTATAAATGCATAAACAGAGTGTAACTCTTTGACAGATCTAGTATAGTTTTAACTATGGCGAATGCAGTAAGATCACTTGTTGGAAACATTGCTGCTTTCATTAGGGATCTTTCGACACTTTCCAGTCAAATCGTTCTATTCTGCAAATCTAAGATTAGTAGCTGAAGGAACGGGCCCCAATCTAATCATTTCTTGGGTCTGAATCAGGAACTCAATATAACTTAAGCATTTCATGTCCATTCGAGTTTCGACTGAAGCAATGCTTCTGGGCTGCATGATGCAAGGTACTATTACTTTTTTGAAATGCAAGGATTTATAGCATGATGTGTACATTTTAGGGCTGTTTAGAAGAAGCTGTATTTACCTGTCAACATTGTGAGATAAGGCAAACAACTGTGCCCTCAACTCATGGAAATTGGAGACATCTCATGCGGTAACAATATTTAGCTGTGTCGACCTTTTTGGAAAAACAAGAGCTTTGTTTATTTATGAATTTGCAGTGAATTGTGTGTAAGTGTATATATTTGAGTGTGTTGCTGTTCGGTTTTGTGTTGTGTAGTATGAAAGGGTGCGCTATTATTATTTCTTTTTTACATGATATTACATTCGTCTTGTGAGCCGTTCTTTTTCTTTGATTTTGTTTCAACATGTTTCCCCTGTAAACGTTGAATAGCTCGCTTATCCCCGTGTTCTGCAGCCTTTTTATACCATTCCATAGATTCAGCTGGGTTCTTTGCAATTCCAATACCCACTTCAGTGAAATAACCAACAGCGTATTCAGCCTTGGGAAGCTCCTTCTCAGCAGCACGTCTCGCCCACAAATACGCATCCTCATCAGACTGTGGTAACACTTGAGGTGATCCAACAAGGTACCAAGCGGTCAAAGCAAAGCAAGCTTCACGGTGACCTTGTTGAGCTGCAATGGTGTAAAAGTGAATCGACATGGCAGGATCAGGATTGCATTCAAGTTTTCCATATTCGTAACATTCGCCTAATCGAAAAGCGGAAGGAGCGTAACCAAGCTCTGCTGCTTGAACGTACAGTGATACGGCGTAGGGTAAATCGACAAACACAACATTGGGTATACCTCTCTCATGTAATAGAGCAAGTTCGTGTATAGCATGTGGGTATTCGCTGGTAGCTGCTTCTGCTGATCTCTTTAGCCATTTGACTCCATCTCGAGGATTTTTCGATATTCCTAGTTCCCCATTTACGTCTGCCACTCCTAATCTATACATCGAGCCAGGGTGATTGAGAGTAGCTGCTTTTCTATATATAGAATTAGATGATGGTCAATGGTTTTGCTAAAAAAAAAAGGGAGATGTATTTTATGCTTACTTGTAAAACTGCACTGCTTTGGCATAGTCTCTTCTACAACCCAAGCCATCCTCATAACACTTGGCAGCACTATAAATAGGTTAATATGTGTATACCAAGACATCTACCAACCAAATGTTGACATTACCGATAAGCGGCATCAGCGTGGTGATGCTTTGTTGCTTGCACAAACAATGGAAATGCCTTGTCAAATTCGTTCTTTCCCTTCTTGCTCAAAAGACCCGAAGCAAACAGATTTCCAAGGTAATACTGCGATTCAGCATGACCACGAGCAGCCAGCTGCTTCAACAGCTTTTCCGCCTCAGCCAAGTATTCCCAGCGAGTTTCATCATCGTCTTGAATTGGTTTAGCAGCTTCTACCATGAAAATAGCGAAATCACATTGAATATCGGGGCTGTTTGTCTTTTTAGCATTCTCTCTGTACATGTTGATGGTTTGGGCATAAGATAATAACGATGCCTTTGTGCCAGGCTTCAAGTGAGAATGATCTAATAGTTGATCGCCGTTGATAGACAAGTTGGCAACTGAACTTGTGCGAGTACCTGGTGGTGTTTTCGAGCCTTCATTTGGAGGCAACGGACTTGATTGGCGATTAATGGGTAATGAGGGCGCAGAGTTGTTTGTGGCAGAATAATGAAATTGATTCTGACGAGGAGGAGGAGGTTGCATCATTTGTTGGTTATAGTGGGTTGGCATAGGTGAGCCTAAACCTTCCAAATGTTTTGGAGGTGGAGGCGGAGGTGTGTTTCGTACCATTTGTGGATGTGGTTGAGCCATTTTTTGATTATTTTTGCAATGTAAAGAAAAGAAAAGAGAGAAAGAAGGATAGAAGAATCAAATAAGTTATTATTATTATTAGTAGGGGTGCTTGAGGAAGGAGAAATGAGGTCTATTTTTCAATATGAACAAAAAAAGGGTGCTACAACGAGATTGATTTCTCGTACCTGTTTGGTGCCAAAAATAGACGCCCGATGCTCTTATTTTTTTAAATAGAGGCCTATTAAAACACACACTGGATCATATAGAGTGAATGGCGAAACTCCAACTAGTAAAGTTGAAATTCCATTAGCACCGTGTACCTTAATTGAAAAAACGTCATCATGTCATAACTGTAATAATATTTACATCTGTATAGCTTTTAAGAAGAAAAAAGAGATCAGATTACAACTGTGATTGAAAGAAGTTTCTTCCCCATCCAAAGTTGCACCAACACATCACTCAGTATTTGTCGGGTAAATCAGATTCACCGGCCAATTACAACAAAATCAAAGATTGAATGGCATTTTCACCAGTTTGGAGGATACATGTCGTCCATTTGGTTATCCAATGACAAATGTCAAAATTAGCACTTGTCTATCTTTAACAGATGCAGCAGTTGATTAATTTCAATATTGCGATCAGAATATTGTGCACCAAATACAAATGTTTGTTCCTGGTTGCTAATAAATTTGCTGCTAGGCAATTGGTTGCTTTGCTTTTGTGTTGTAAGAGCTGGATTTAGTTGCTAGGCAACGTATAGCTCTACTGATCTACCTTGGTGATCTACAACAGATAGCATGTAGTATCATACATTCAGAAGCAAGCAAGAAGAGATGGCGTGTGGTATACATAGCGGAGATGAACATCATTTGATTTCAAACTGTCGCATTTGGTGTCAGATTCTCTTAACCTTATCCCTGTTCTTCTCATTTCAATCACTCTCTTGGCCATCCAAAAGCTCTGAGCAAATAATTTACCCATCATAAAAAGCATGATAAATGCTGCTAATTGCCCGGCTCATTCTTTTCTCATAATCTCAGCTCATGACGTTTCTTTTTTCAAGGATCAGACATAATGCAATGAGCAACAAGTTGGCGATGACGGTCGCACAATTCAAAACGTCAATGTGTGCACAATTCTTGATCCATGGTGTATGATGCGTATCCTACTTCATTTGCCTGATTGGGGGGTTTAGTTGAAAAATGAGGATCCGGATAATATTTCACACTTTTTGGTGCCAAATGTTGTTTGAAGATTTGCTTGATTCAAAATTGCACATTACTTTTTTCCTTTACCCGCCCGTCCTCGGGTTGATCCCAATGACGCCCCTCTCTTCTTTTGATCGCCTGGTAAAGAGATTTGCTATCCATAAATGGCGGCAGCTGGTCTGTCACAGAGACACGTTCCCAACAGGATTTGTTGAGCATATGCCAATAGTGTGAGTATAATTGCTTACATTTAGCCCAAATAGAATCTTGATCCAAAATTGACGGCTATTCAAAAAATGAACCCATGTATTTTGTCTGCACACCAGCGTGAAAGAGGGAGCAGACCGAGAAAAGGGACGCCACGAGTTGTTGAGGCATTAAATCCATCTGGCTGTACACTTTACACGATAACGCATCTGCTTTCAAAACGTATAGCCGTAGATTGTTTCCTCGATATCTCGGGTAGCTCACTCGAGTGAGGGCGATGTCTAGATCAGAGCGACTTGCTGAAGCATGAATCTCTGGGCGAAAATATCAAATCAGAGAGGGGCATATGGTTCGATCTATCAAATTGAAAAAGAACATTCGCCTTCTGTTTTTTCTTTTTTGCGTCTCGCTTGAACTATTTGCTTTGGTTCGGGGACATTGGGGCGGGCCATGATGAGTCTGCTTTTCTATTTTGATCCGCCACATTTTGTATGTCTCAGCCAGGATTTCTATATAAATCCGAACTTATCCGAAGGGTTTTGTATAAAAAGGTTGACACACGTAGCGTGCGCTTCTTTTCTCTTCTTTTCATTCTTTTAAATCTCTCTTTTTCCTTTTTTGCCAGCCCTTTTTCCATTCTTCAACCAATGAATGTATCCACTTCATCACCATACGAGTTTGGCCATCTTCACCAAACACCAGGCCAGCCTCGACCACAACCACAACCACAACAGCTGCAAGAACAGCAACACCACATTTTCGATTCAGTAGATCAAGCTGTGACCCGATCCGATGCCGTCGTCGTAAGCAGCCAGCTAGCGTCTCCTCCTGATTTATTGCACGATTCTGAAGAAGACGACGAGGATTCATTGTCTACGCCCTCTGTTTCTTTATCGCCAAAGCAGGGCTTTTTGTCCTCTAGCACAAGGGATCATAAAAATAGATCGTACTCCCATGGTGATGTTGTTCGTCCCTTTTTAGCTCTCCATCATCGCAGAAAATCAGTGCCCCACAGATCGCCTTCTATCGCTGGCGACGCTCTGCGAGCATCACTCTTGGACAAAAGCGTAGTGTTTCAATTAAATATTCAGCAGCCTCACTCATCTGATTCATCATCAAAATCACCCAATACCACGGAATCAGCACCGACACACCATGATGAAAGCGGTTATACAGCCAATCAATCATGTCCAGATTGCGGAGATGCATGTGACATACAGTGCACATCCAAGGTCATCTGTGGTCAATCACTGTTATCTGCTCTGCGCAAGAGGGTTGCCTATGCTCGCAGCTTAAAGCAAGAGGATGAGCTGCCCGCAAAGCACCCTCGCATGGCCCGTCGCAAGCGCACTCGCACCGCAAGCATCATTGAAATTCCCAGATCAGCTCATCGTCGCACTAGCACCTCATCTGATCACAGTGCTGGTAGTTCCAATGGTCCTACTGAGCTATCCTCTGCCATGTTCCCTCCTCATCGCTCTTTGGATCAGCAATTTTATCACCAACATCAGCATCAGCAGCAACACCTCCAGCCACCATATCCACATCCCACTGAAGAGGATGGCGCATTTGACGAAGGAGATCAACACCAAGTGAAACGTGTAAAGAAATCAAACGCACCTCGTCGTCAATCATCCACTGCCCAGGGTCAATCGTCCGGCCGTCCTTCTCGAGTCAAAGGTCCCTGTCAAGCTTGCCAAGAAGCATCTGATGGCTGTATGCGTAAGGCATTCAACTGGCCCTTCCCTGCGAGCCAAATCTTCAATGACAAGGGAAAGCCCTTTGTCTATCTCTGCAACAAATGTGGCCTTCGGTAATGTTTATTGTGTACATACTAGAAAGAACAACAAATAGTTAACCCTGAATTTATATATATATATAGATACAACAAGAGCGGTGGATGTGTTTGCCGTAATTGTCGTTGGGTCTTTTGCAAGGAGGAAAAGCGCAAGGCCTTGCAGCATATTGATGCTATGCGACGAAAGCGTCCTGATGGCGAAGTTGATCCCAACGAAGACATTGAAAATTTTGTCTGCAGTCCTAAATACTGGACCTGTGGCAAGCCTTGGAAGGTTGGATGGGTTTTGGATAACGTGGACGAAGACGACGAAGAATCTTCCAACGTAGCTACTTCCCCTACTCCATCCCATGCATCCTAAACAAGCTCAAGCATCTATTCCCTTTATTCCACCCATCAGAAAATCAGAAAAAAAAAGCACATGCATCCCCCACTCTCCCTTTCAATAGCACATTTCTCATTTTCATTGTATCTTTACCTTTGTTTTTTTGTTTGTGTTATATATACATATCTTCTTTCTCTTGTACATAAACCAGATTTTATAAAAAATACCATTTCTCCTTGTTCCATGATGAGTAAACATTTTGCTCTGTTTCCCCAAAAATGTGTGATCAAAGTTTTGCATTTGCATCTGAGCAACTCCGCATTGATTTACGACATGATTATTCATTTAGTTGAAGATGGATATATTGGCGGTGGAAGACAGGCCCTGTACATCCATAGAAAAAGCACACTGATGAGCTCATCTTGCGACATATAGTATCATGCGTAGTGTGCATTCAAATCGTAGATCAATTAGGCTTATTACAAAGGTGGTTAGAAACTTCCATTGCTAGATGTCAAACCAGACAAGTGTCAAAGATAATGATGCTGGGATGTCCCAATTACAGAGCCAATCCCAATCAATCGCGTAGATCTGGGTAATTTTAATAAATCTAACATGCCAAAGTATACCATCTCGATTTACACGTTAGTGCTAGGAAGCTGGGGATCAAGGATTTGCTTGATTCTAAAGTGATGGTGCAACTGAGCAATTACAGCAAAGCAGATGGCATGTTTTGATGTCATGATTTGTAAATGTAGCCCAGATCGGATATGCTTTGATTTAGGGTATAACATTTGAGAAGCAGGGTTTACCGGAGATAGTATCAAAAATGGCAGAGATTCGATCCACCGTCTTCATGCCTTGCCCAATATACACCGTTTTCAACTTATTGTATCAGGGATCTGTCTGTGAGATTGATATTAGAAAAGCAAATCATTCTTTCATGCCGTCTGATTAGTCTTACACCTGAAACTTGTTATCCAGTGAGTCTATTTTCAGATGTCTTGAATGAGGGTTCAGATGATGATTATGACGAGGAATGCTCAATTTGCTCTCATACTATGAAGGTGTTATATATAGGTGTATCGCAAAGAGAAAGTAATTGCTCTATGTGTCCATTTTTAAATATCACAAGCTGTAATCCACCCAAAAAATGCAATATTGAATCTTACGAAATGAATCAATTCAGTCTATCTGCCTGTTGGACGATATGTGGTTTCTAATAGTAAGGGAGGGAAGCTATGCCAGAGTCAGGCTTCTTTTCGCTCATCCGTTAAATGACACTATAGCAGTCGATCGATTCAAGCATAGCTTGGCCATTTGCACAATACATTTGAAATTGAGGCAATGCAAACTCGATCCAAGCTTCTTGCGTATCCCTCTTGTTCGCATAATGCACTGTTTCGCTAGATGAACGACTACAGACCATCGAATCAAATGTTTATAAGCGCAATGTCCAGTGAGCAGCCCTCAAACGTATTTACCACTGTAAAATCAAGGGTTTAAATCGCCTGTATCTCGTTAACGAAGCGCAATCTCGGCCTCAAAACTGGCGTAATCGTGTTCTACGACCTGACATTAGGGTATGAATCACTTTTTTGCGATTTTCTGGGGATCGAGTTGATGATCGATTTTTGGCAAATTTTGCCTTGTACTAGCAAGGGAAAAATCGATGATTTTGAATGATGGAGGTTTTCACCTCGAAAATGAAGTTTTCTACTAAGGTGTTTCTAAGCTCAAACGAAGCGCAATGAAGCATAGGAGCATATAAAAATGTCTTTTGATCGATTTACTATAGTGTTTGTAGACCTTTTCTCCGAAAACGTGTTTTGCATTTTTTGAAAGTTACTCTCCAGAGACTAATAGGATCGCTTTGAAATTAGCACCATTGGATTCCTCGCTCAATTTTACATCTAAAAGTGTAGAGAAATACCTGCTGCTCAATTATAAAAATGTTGTGTAATTGCCCCTGAAAGGTTTTTGGATGTCCAGATCCTGATCTGGAAGACCAGTTGGAATAATCTCCAAATTCAATCCCAGCCCAGGTTGTGGTGGTGTTTTGCCCTAGTAGCTTCCGTTTGTATAGTAAAAGACACTGTATAGACGTCTAATTGCTTTGAATACGCTCAATCTCTGCCGATATCACCCTGTAGGTTACAATTACATGCTGCTGCATTTTGAAATCTGACATTTGAGTATACATGTTAAGGATCTCCTCGTTATTGGGCACGTTACTTGGGTTCAGATGACAGCTTCGATGAGGTGTTTTGGTATGGTTTTCTGAGCCGTATTGACAGGGATTGGCGGCTATATCTGATGAACAATGAAAAAGGTCCTTACAATTGCGCAGTTCAAGCCTAATCAGATGTGCTATATACACTTATTTACGACCTTATTCAAGCCCTGGAATTGCTGTATAATTCTAAATGTTGTTGATCGAGATCAAACAAATAACGGGGTTTGACAGCGATATAGATTTCACGACAGTACATCATGATAAGCTTTATTCCTGCTTGTCTGGCAAGAGTATCCAAAAGTAAATGCTAGATGACAGCGCTGCTCTGGCAGTCTAAAACGGCTTCTAATACGAGAAATCACTGATCAAATGTACCAAAAGCTCACTGCCAGCCTATATGCTAGATGATGATCTTTTCTTGCGTCAAGTTGATTCCTGAAGCATAAACCTATGCTCAGCGCTATGCATTGGGCTGTAAATATGACCCGGGTTAAAAGATGGCAAGTTATGGAATGTTATAAAAGGAAAGAAAAAAACTGATGGCGAGAGTTGGCCCAGATATGTTCATGTGGGGCCACTAAAGAAAGGCTTCATAAACGTGCTTCTTCTTTAGCAGCAAGCGACATAGCTTACCACATTTACAGGCTTAAGTGCAGGGTTTTAAGAGCAACAAGATGCAATATAGCAAACTGCTCTTGTGTCTGCCAGCAACCCATACTCCGAGCGAGATCGAAATCAAGGATGGCAAAGAGTGTGTAAACCAGGAAAATGAACCCATTACTATACAGATTCCTCGAAAAATTAGCTACATGTAACACTGATTGTAACACAAAACAAAATCATTTAGTAGTTCAGTTGTACCTGTCGTTCAAATGCGCACACAAAAAGTATTTAACCCATCAATTTATTATTTGTGCACCATCATTTTACTTTGGTACCCCTTGCTGTCCCCTTTTTTCGACTTTCTTTTTCTCGTCTGATTCTTTACATCTTCTCTTTCTTTTTCTTTCAATATATCCTTTCGTTTATATACCAGCAATACATCCAATAGCATGACAACAGTAGCACCGTTAGCACCTGAAGTCATCGACCGTCTCAAGGTCCTTCAGAACCAAAACCGCCCTGTTTCTGTCGATGAGATTCTAGTTGCTGCAAATTTGAATCATTTAACGCAACAGCAACAACAGCAACAACAACCAAGCAAATCGACATCCACAGTAACTACCAAGAAGCCGCCTTCTCTGATGGTCATTGGTAACCTAGCAAAGTCAGTCTCCACGAGCACCTTGGCCGAACGTAGAAGGCTGCCACTCAATCCCGAGAAATTGAAACTTTATAGCCAGATCACCAGCAATAATTCAACTCAACAAGATAGCCAAATCCTGAAGCGATTGGAAGAGCAAAACGCAAAGTTGCCAACTCAAGTAAGTTTATCATTTTGTACTACTGTTTTGAGAAGATCCTCATTGTCCTTTGTTTGTTTGTTTGCGTTATTCAGTACTCTGAAGAGTACATGGTAGCTCATTTGGAGAGACAGAATGCTCTCTTGAACGCTGATCCCAAGTCTATCTGTATCGAATCCAACCGATTGCAAGCTGATTTCGACACGATTCGAAACCTTGTCAGCGATGCAACATTCTCACCCACCAGAGAAGATTACGAGCAGTCCATCCAAGCCATGTTAGCAAAGGCACCTCTTACAGAGACTGACAGTGTTGACGATTGGGATTTCTGGCAAGAAGTGGTGCGTGATTTTCCTACTGCTGTAGCTAAATTGCCTCACCTTTTGGCTGCCAAGCTTCGCTGTGGTGGTATTCCCCATCGTATTCGTGGTGTGATTTGGCAGGCAATGGCACAATCGAGCTCACTGAATCTGGAGACACTGTACACTCGCCTATCCGAAGAAAGCGAATCCTCTTCCTACGAAAGAGTCATCCAGAGAGATCTATCTCGAACATTCCCTCAATTAGACATGTTCAAGGATGACGGCGGTGAAGGGCAACTGGCCATGGGACGCTTACTGAAAGCATACAGTCTTTACGATGCACACGTCGGTTACTGTCAGGGACTTGCATTTCTAGTGGGGCCTCTATTAATGACGGTAAGTTTCATGTATAAGCTCTGATCTACTAAGCTGACAAGAAGATGCGTTTTAGATGCCTGAGAATCAAGCATTTTGTGTATTTGTCAGGTGAGTTTTCTCGTCCATGCCATGCTCCTCTCTTATTAGTGTCTAATACAAAGTGTTATGTAGACTCATGGAGACCTATGAAATGCGCACCATGTTCACCTTGAACATGGAAGGGTTACACCTTCGCTTGCATCAATTTGGAGTACTGCTGTCTCAGCTCTGTCCTCGCTTGGACGCCCATTTGAACAAGCACTCTATTCACACAGCCATGTATGCATCCCAATGGTACCTGACTCTGTTCGCCTACTCCTTCCCCATTTCTCTGGTGCTACGAATCTACGACTTGGTCTTTGCAGAGGGTGCTGTTGAGACTATCACTCGAGTCGCTGTCGCCATCATGCAAAAGAACGAAGATACCCTGCTGGCTATTGACGACTTTGAGCAGCTCATGATGTATCTTAGCTCGCGCAAACTATACCATGTCGCATATCAATCCGACCCTGAAGCTGTTATGGAGGACACAATGGCATTGAGCGCTGTCATCACCAAGCAAAAGATGGACAATATCTCGGAAGCCTATTATCGTGAAATTGAACAAGAGAAGACTCGTGCACAGCAAGTCTTGGCCATTCGCTTTGGAGGCTGGGGAAACAAAGCCCCTACCTCGCCTACTAGCACCACCAAAAAGAATAAGAGAGATTCTTGGTTTTCATGGGGTAGTGCTTCTGCTGCTGCTGCTGCATCGCATGCATCTGCCGACGGTACCCCTACTTCAGAGAAGAGCGAGCCGTCTTCATTGACATCGAGCCAAACAGACATCCAGCAAGCACATCAGCAACAGCAACAAGATCGCACCATCCCGCTGTTACACGAGCAAATTGAAGATCTGGTTACTGCCCTGTCTCAACTGCAAAAGGAAAACACGCGATTATCAGAGGACATTATGGCTAGACAGATGAAGGAAATGGATCTACTGACTGAGCGCAACAGTCTCTTACAAAAGACTTCTTTACTGGAAAGAAAGGTGAATCAAGGATCAGGTCAAGATCAGCCAAGCCCTGTGGAATCAGTTGACGGTGATACCATCGACATGGCAGAAGTAGACAAACTACAGTCATTACAGAAACAAGCTGAATTCAGGGGTTTTGTTGACTCGCTGAAATTGAGTGGTGACTTTGGTACCCTCATTGCTGGTGCATTGACTGTCCAAGAACAACAAACATTGCCCTCTGTTGTGGAAGAACAAGAACGAACAGAACAACGTCAGGCCGACAATAACGGAACCGGTTTCGATGAAGTTACATCAGAACTGGTCGCTATTAAATTGGCCAACTTCGAAATGGGCCTCAAGTATCAAAGCTTATGTCAAGAGAACGAGCAATTGAAGCGAGATCTGAAAGCTACTACCGAAGGCCAGGCCGCTCTTGTCAACAAGATCATGTCGCTTCAGACTACCATCGAGTCCATGCAAATCGATCAGGAGCAGATCTTGCAAGAGAGAGATGATTTAGTGCAAGAAAATGAGGAATTGACTCAAAAGACATTGGCAACCAAAAAGACCTGTGCTGATTTACAACTAGAGAAACTATCCCTGGACGACGACTGCCAGCGCTTGCAAGACAAGGTCAAAGAGTTGGAAGATCAACGCAGAGAGTACCTGATGCCTCGAGGCTCATTCACAGAGGAGGTCTTTGCCGCCCACCAAACTCTATTTGGATCGAAGCCTGAGGCTCCACCAATGAGCCGTCGACATACAGTCCAAGCCATCAACACCACTACATCTCTAGATGACCTCAATGACGATATCTACCAGAAAAAGTACATTGAAAGCGATTTGCGTTGCAGGGAGCTGGAGAAGCTGCTAGCTGAAACCAAGTTTAGACTGGTCGAGTATGAAGCAGCGGCAAATAACAATGGTAGCACCACTACATCGCCTCGAGGATCATTGCAGCAAACCAGAAGACCTACATCTCTGCAACAAACAAAGAGGAGCTCGCTCTCTATGCTCGTCAAAGTGAACAGCAACAACAGCACAAGTGGCCCTCACTCTCCTCCATACACTGACTCAAGAGAGTCAACCGAAAGCCACCGTTCCTCTACATCTTCTTGCAGCCAACAGCAAAAGAGATCAAGCGTGTACTCGAGATTCCTGAATGCTCTTGGCACCGGTCCATTGCCTGAAGAAGAATCTCCAGAAATGGTGGAAGAACTTCGAAACTAATGTTTACAAATACAACTTTTAGTTATACCAATACCTTTCTTTTCTCAAAGAACAAGACAATATCAAGCAATAGCCAGCAAGTCATGTGTGTAAAAGTGTGTGTGTATCATGTACAGACAACATTGACATGCAATGCCGTAATTTGAAAATACATGCTTTAATAAAATTGACGTTCGTCGACAACATTATAAATACACGCTATTTGTGTTTTCATCTCTTTCTCTTCAACATATATTTACCTTGTGATTACTCTAGAAATGACCATCGATTCAATCATTGATTCTGACAATAAATTTGCCAAGGAGACTAGGGATGGATTAGCTTACTTGAAGAAGTTAACGGCCAACCTGGAAAATTGGACTCTGACTGAAGAGCAAGATAACGTGAAGCTTTACAGTAAAAAGTTAGACGATCCTGATGCTCCTCCTCTTGTTCGTGGTGACACGGTTCTAACTGATCTGCCTCCTGGTTGCACTCCATTCGAGGTAGCAACTGTTGCAACTTTACCTGGTTGTAGAAAAATTTGTAACGTTAAAATAGATCCTCAATAGCTGCATTTATTTTAGTCACTAAAACATGGCCAATTATTAGGGGACGATCGTTTTGACAAAGCTGAAATGAAAGAGTATTATACCAGATTTGAAGCTCTATTCTGGGTTAAACACAAGGCACCATGGCCCATTAGGTAAATATACGTTAATGTCATATTCTTGTAATGATGCTAAATTACAAAAAAAAAATCTAAAGCCCTCGTGATTTTGTCGGTACAACGATCCGTGATATTGAACCCAATGTATGCTATACCTCCATGATCTCAGTACAAGATGATCGAGTTCCCGATACACCCAAGACAGTCCGCGGTAAAATCCTTATTTCTGGCTGGAAAGTGGATCAACAGGGCAGCAACATTGGCATTACCTACGTAAATCAAGTCGACTTGGCAGGCTCTATTCCTGCAGCATTTTTGAGAAAGTTGCTGCTTCAGATTCCCTTGTGTGCTGGTAAAGTTCGAAACTACATTCACGAATTCGGGTTTGCTCCTAGCCTGAAACTCGTTTCAAACAAGGTCGAATTCAAGGGGGAAGACTTTGACCATGATAAGAGAGCGTATACTGTCCAATTCAGCGGTGATGCTCGCGATCATGAAGTCGCTCATATCACTTGTTCCTCCAAGATGTACCCCAAGGGTGTTTCTGTTGTATTGACTGGCGGAAAGGGTGATGTCAAGCAAGAAACCGACGCCAACAACAACCCTCGCATTACTTTGAAGAACTTGAATGGGGATGTCAAAATAACTATCACTAAAGCCAAGTAATCCGAGTGATTCTGTTACTTTTTCGATATACAAGCCCTTTTACTCACATTGAAGAAATAAACCCTTTGTTTTGATTTCTCACACTATTTGTTCTTATATACTTCATTCTTGTAGTACTAATACTTTATAGTGATAAAAAAGTATAGCCCCATTAATAGATCCGCTCGACTCTATTTGTTGTATTCGTATCAATAGCCTGTAACATTGGTTATTATACCAGGACCTTTACTCAAAGTAGATTTAAAGAGTTATTGATAAAAACCCTTTGCGAAAAAACCGTAACTGTCAATATGCCTGGTCTTTCTGCAATGCCCGCTTCTATATCCATTGGAATAATACAAGTGCGAGCAGACAGTGGACTAACATTGACTCTTACCGCTCGAAAATATGCAAATCACAGCCAAAGTTGGGTGCATTTGACCAGTGATTTCTAGTGCTACACACCGTTTTAGGTCTCCAGAGTCGCGCCATTCAATTGCTTTCATCTAGCATTTACCTACTGACACCTTTGTTCAACTTTTTGGGGACCTAAAAAACATTGTCAAAATTTGATCAAAAAGCATGAGTGACCCCC
>JAXQGS010000053.1:0-41077 GCA_037040325.1 Mucor sp. M7501 | reverse complement strand
GAACCCCCGCCTAACGAAAAAACAAGGGGAAACCCTCGCATTTTTTTTCTAGGATTTTTGTGTGTGCCGAGCCCATTTAAGCAATCGGATTGGCTGAAAGATTGGATAGCAAGTGAGATAAACCATTGTAAACATCGCAATAAAATTGGGCTTTATAATAGTGCTACAGCTTTAAACCCGACATCTTCTTATATCAGTTTTTTGTGCTAATTATGCCTGTGCAATTGGATTCTTTGTAGCTCGCATGGTTGTTGATGAATTCATGAATGTTCAGATTTTGAGCAGATGCTACTAGTAAAAGCATTTGAATTGCTATAGAAATGATGGTTGGATGTTTAGCCAAAGCTGTTGCCCTTGCTCTGTTTGACTAGGGCGTGTTAAAATCGGGTTTGTTATAATTACGATTAAGGTGTTCTCTTGCAATGCATTATTTAACTCTTCATATCCTGAAAAGTAAGCAATTCAAATTGTCAGAATGTAGCAAACAGCTGGATGCTAATAAAGTTAATCTTAAATGACAACGGGCATGAAACGACATGATAATCAGAGAACAACGCCAAAAGTCTTATTCAGACAACGGATCGTTTAGTAGTGCAAAGCAGCTTAATAAGAATTACACAGTGTGCAGCAGCGACACCATTATCCAAACAAAAAGCTACAGCAATACACTGATCACCACGTCAAATGCCTATATTAGAGTTGTTCTACTACGTGTAAAATCACTAGGCCTGCTAAATGAGAAGCACCTTAGTACGTGATACAACAGTAATGTGATACAAGACTTTCCAGATACAGATAGTCTGTATTCACAAAATTATGTTTTCAAGAACCATTCATCATAAAGCCCATGGCACTACAATTGTCTTTTTCAAAAGTGTTTATTATAATTAACCAGGAAAATAAAAAGGGAATAAGTTGTAGTAAAGGCAATTGGAGCTTGTGTAAAAAAAAAAGAAAAGAAATAGAAGAAATAAATTTACATGCAAAGAAAGCAAGACCGTCGTCAGTTACCACCCAGTAACGTTTTTGTGTCTGTCCTCCAGGAACTTGAACAAAGATCCAGGCTCTTTCTTCCATTGATTGTGCCAGTGATAAGCGAATGTCTGCAACAGTCTTTCCTTGTCAAATTCAGCTTCAATAAAGGCATTGGGCATCGAGTTCTTGGGAGAGCACACCATGGAATCAGTAAAGCACCAAGGTAACACAGCCCAGGGACGAATGCCGTGATGTAATAGACGACGGTAGATTCTATAGTACATGTATCCTCCCCAATCGATGGTATCTTGTCTTGGTAACGGTCCTGACGCTAGTTCAGACAACATCTCACACAAATAGGGCGACTTTTTATGGAATCGCATAAAGGCACCGTTGAAAGGAAATCCATTAGGCAAGAAACAATCCCACTGAGACAGCCATTCATGTTCTAAAAGAGGAGCCATGTCTCTAATGAACAAGCTGTCCATATCAAACCACATACCACCATGGCGATAAATAGCCAATAGACGAATTAAATCACCATCCAAATAGCCGCTATCGTCTTTGAAATCTAAATGAGCTGAGCCTTCCATTGGTGAACCCTTGGCTAATTCATGAGGGCTGTATACTTTGGTCACTAAGCGGTCGCCAACATGTTCCTTGATTTGTTGAATGACTGGAGAGAGAGACAAATCGCCATTGGACCACAAGTAGAGCACTGTATTATCCGGATTTTGTGTTGCAAAGAAAGAGCGCAGTGAAGCAAGTTGTTTTGGACCTACAGGAGCAAGATCAGAGCGCCAGTAGGCATGATACACTGTCTTTTCCTTGGAGATGGGGTACTTTAGAGGTTCAGATTTGATGGTAGCAGCAAAATCGTAGCAATCGTAATCCTCCATGAGACTGATACCAGGAGCAACATCGTATGCATACTGATTCACACCATTCAAGTAAGGACTATTCTCGGGCAAACTATCGAAACAACCAGCCAAAGGTTTGTAATACTCTTCATCCGCATGAGAAATCCAATCACGAAGATACACACGCACATTGACTTGTAACTGACAGATGGCAAAGAACGAAATAACAACTGTTGCAATGATCAGAATAGCATATTTGATGATGGTGATGATTCTCCAGCGTTTTGGCCTGATAAACGTTGAAGGGCTGGGAAGCCTTGTGTAGGTTTTGTTGGTGTTGCCCTTTCCAAATAGATTTGAAAAGAATCCCATGCTGGAAATTGCTGATTCAAAGTGTTGCTAGAAAGAGGAAAAAGAAGAGGGAATTAATAGAAAAGAAGAAAAAAGTCAAGTTTTAATTTGTAGTGCATGTATAATTGGTCATGTTTGAACTGCTTAGCGTTGTGGTGGGTGGATGGGCGGATCAATTACATTGAAACTACGAATTGCAATGGTGTTCACATCAAACGGGTGATTGCAGTGTGCTTCCACTATCAATGTTGCAATAATAAGCGCAAGATTAGTTGCTCATCCTATTCATATCCGGCTCAACAGTTTGTTAGGAAAGATTAAGAGACATGTACATGTTTAATGAATTGCAAAAATAAGGTTTTTAAATGTGCTGAGCAGCAGTGATTTGCCCAGCAATAGGTACTTGTGCAATTCCCTCCCTAAGTACCTTTACTCGGTTGTGCGCGCACATATGTCTCGAAACTATCATAGATTCAAGTCCAAATATAACGACCTAGTACTCTGCTATTCATATTTGGTAGCCATTGCTCAGGAATCTATCATATCTAAGCCAGCTAGATACCCTTGAGTCTTTCGTTTTAGATACAGTTGACAATCGATTACTTTACATCGTTTTCAATCAACATGTTCATACAAATTCAACAAACTTTTTCTGTGGTATACATCCTTTTCATTCTTACGACACTACTGCTTGATGAACTTTTTATTTTTATTTTCATGTCTAATCATAACCTCCTTGATCTTCATCATTTCCAATTTGACGCAGCAGTAGCATGTACTTGTCCTGATGCTTTTTGCCACATCCATTTAAGTCATTTAAGATACTTTAGCGACGCGCATCATTTTGAGTATATAGAGCGGGTACACAAATACACATCTGCTGCTGCACCAAGCAGGATACTGTACCTGAAATGGACATTTACCGTCAAAACGATCAGCCTTGATGAATAGAACAGAAATAGAAGAGAGACCCCGTTCACCGAGCAGAGTTCCCAGAGTTTAATTGAGTTTTTAAGGAGTAAAAATAGCTTTTATACATAATGAAAAAAAACAAAAGTTGCTTTATCTCTCTCTCTCTTTAACTTTCTTTCTTTAGCCATCACATCAATACACTATCCTTTTCAAACACACACACACACACGCTCTTTTTTTACTTGAATCAATGATAAATACTCGACAACTGCAATTTGATAAAGGCATCATGCGACTTTCTGCCTACGATCCTGTTTCAAATCAATACGAGACCCGTACGCTGACTCTTCCCGAACTACCTTTGTTGGAATCATTGGAGCATTTATTCAACACCACCGCTGCTACAGCCACTGCCGGTACAGCTTCCTCAAATGTTATTGAAAGCACGGGTAGCAAGCTATTGCGTTTGACCAAATCTTGCAACAACAAGAAATCATCCAAAAGAAACTCCATCAGACATGATGTTGTCTTGACACCCCGTCGTTGTCAATCGAATCCTAATCTATCCAAACAACAGCAAAAATCTTTCAAAGGTGAGTCATCTTTATACATTGCTGAACCATTCTATTGACGTTTGACTTGTTCAGCTACTGCTGCATCTATCCACAGTAATGGCGGCGGTCCTATGAGATCCAAACGCTCCTTGTCAAGTGCGTTTCATGCTGTTGCAGGTTTTCTTCAAAAGGCCAACAAAAAGATCCGTTCAACGTACGTTCACGATAAGGAATGGTCTGCGGAAACTTGGCTGGATGAGATTAGACTGTCATCCGACAGCAGCATCTCAACATTGGATCTTGTGCCTGTATCAACATGGTCTTCCACTCGTTCCGTGATGCCAGCTTGTGAGAATTGGTGGGCAGGTAGTCCACCTATTAGTTCCTTCTAGTTGCAAAATGTTTTGTAAGCCTGCAACTAATAGCCTTCTTATATCCCCTTATTTGTGATATATTTACATCTATCTTTATATCCACAACAAGCAAATGAAATTTAGCAGTTACCCCCCTTCCAATCTTTTTTAGTAATCCATCTTCTCCCTTCATCTATTTTACTTTCTTTAATGATATATAGATATAGCATCTACAAGAAACCATACATTTATACCAGCACATTCATTTCGATCCACATCATCCCACTGACATTCCTTTCTATATAACATCATATCATTCAACCCACTTTTATAACAACATCTATCCAATCGTGAAATTATAAATCTATTCCATCACTATAATAAAGTCAATTCAGCTTTTGCTGATCAAGTTTTAAATCTATCTGTGGCTGTACATATATACAGTTTATATTCCAAATTGCTTTTAAAATAGCATTTTGACATATACTACACTAAACTTCATTGATTTGCCATTGTCTGCATACTTTAGTATATGTCCCATGTCATTTTAGACTGTCTACATTACACGGCTTCGGAATGTCTACATTCTGCTTTCCAGCAATGACAGCATTAAAATAGGCAACAAAAGGTGTGCCATTGTAGGGCCTACATGCTCCTGCTGTGTATCAATAAAAAGATATTAATTGCTGATGTCCAATACCACATACACATTCAGTTACACCGATCATCTCGTGTGTGCTCTATGAATGCTATATGGCATATCAAACGATCTGGAACCTCATCCTAAAACGCCTCAGATTCTATCTATATGTATACCTCATGTCATCTTTTCCCCTTTTTTTTATTCAACACAAGAAGGAGAAAGCAAATTATGCCTTCCAAAGACCACCACAATTTTAATTAAACAAGTTTCACATATATACAAAAATGGGGATGTCTTGATTTACATGTCTTTATTGCAGTTTCTTTTACAACTCGTTTTTCAAAGCAGACAGCTTCCTTTGTTGGCCTCTTATAAACGCATCTGTTCTTCTTGGTAAAAAGCCTCTTGGTTTCAATGGACTCGATAGCTTTCGATGTCTCATCATGTTTAATTCAGCAGAAATCATGCGTAGATGATCCGGGTTTGATCGGGTATCTCGTGTATACGTATTGGTTTCTGGGTTAAATCTAGGTTGTGTCGTGGCTTCGGATCGTCTCTTCTTACGCACATTGCGCTTGGGAGGAAGTGGCATTGGGATAAAATTGGATTTTCTGGCGGATGATGGTGGATTGGTGTCAGGAGAGTCTTGTAATTGCTGCTGCTGTTGTTGCTGTTGTTGTTGCTGCTGCTGGCGAGAGTTGGATAAGGTTAAGGATCGGCGTAGTTGAGCTATTGTCTCTAGCCATCGACTCTTGGAAGGTTCTTGCTCTGTAGATGATGTAGATGACGCTGATGTCGACATGACCGCTGTTGACGAGGAAGAAGAAGATGGCGGCGATGTAGACATGGCGTAAGACTTTGTCATGGATGTAGATGGTTGCTGTGATTTAGAGAATGATGGGATGGATCTCTTTCTATTCAACATCTTGTCTGTAGCCTCTTCGTCATCTGTAGCCTCCTCCTCGTCTTCATCATCCTCTTCCCCATCCTCCTCGTCCTCCTCCCCATCTTCTTCGTCCTCGTCCTCATCCTCTTCGTCAATCAGTCGACTGTCTGTTATGGGTATCACCTGAATAGGTGGTTGTTTGATTGGAAACAAGACAGGTCTTAAATCCTTCTGGTCGGCAGTAGCTGATATAGATGGTGGTGGTGGTGTAGGTCTTGACATTTCTTCGTCTGGCACTGTTGCACTAAGCGATGGCGGTGGCATATGTAAAGGTAACACCAAAAAATCCGTTGACAGGAAGTTACGAAACGGGGATGAATGTTTCTATATGTAGATTAGAGTCTGTTAAATGCCTCATCTCCCCCAACTATATAACTGTCCAAAAAAATAAGCTTGATGCCTTACCAAATCCTCTTCGTCTGGTATGCTTTCTTTGCTATCCACGGCAAGCCAATTCTCTACATGCGACATGCGTCTGATGGGTGTCTTTTTGTCTTTGCTTCTCTTCTTCTTCTTCTTCTTTCGCTTGCTCTTGTCTTTATCTTTGCGTCTGGATAACGGAGGAATAGCGCCGTAGGGTTCAGGTGCTTGTGCAGCTAATTGTTTAATCATATCTTTGTAGGCTTGTTCATCATCATCGTTGCTGCTATTGCTGTTGTTGGGTATTGATACAGGATCTGTTTGGGAAAAAGATAACGCTGTTGACATGGTGCTGGTATATGTATATACAAGTGGGTGATAAGTGAGTGAGAGAGAAAGAAAGAGAAAAAAAAGAAATCGTGTTTTTTTTTTTAGGTAAAATGTATACAATTATAACTGCTATTCTTTTTTGAGTTGCCGTTGCATGCTTTACAATAGGATGATTTGATTTCATTTCTCTTTTTGAATGTGACTAAGATTTGGTTGGTGTGGAGCAGATCCGTACAGATGGGATGGAGATGTGATAAATTAAGCAACATGGACTCTCTAGATGAATGCCATTGAAAAGAGAACGTTTCCATGGCAACCAGGCACACAGCATACACGTTGGCTGTAACAACCAAGGCACACACTGGTACACATAGCCAAACAAAGCAATCCGAGAGCATCCATGTGTGTATCCTGTGTGATGTTTTCTATAGATGCGAGGATCCAATCATTGCTCATCAAACCTTGATAAGCATTTTCATTGATTTCCATGAAATAGAAATGTACAAATACTTGGAAGATTATGATGCCAGCAATGCATGATGATTGAAACCAGGATGTCTACCCAAAAACAAATAGATGTGACGCTATGAATACATGAAGGAAGCCTCTACGAAATGATTGTTTCATAACTAAATTAAGGTTAAAAGGGGGAGCCAACAAATAGGGTGCATTGTGTGTGTGTGTGTGTGTGAATAAAAATGGCCTGGTTTTCCTGAATGTCTGTCCCTGTCTCTCTCTCTTTCTCTCATTCTAAACCATGTTGACCAGTCTATTTGGTAGCGACGCTCAATCCAATACAAATCATGGTAAATAGCGCATGATATCGATGGAGATGTTGAATAGTCATTGTTCGTGTCCAGTAACTAGGCTTGTTCATGAATACATTCAACGAAATTCATGCGAGTTTCTAAACCCCATCAGATCAAAAGAAGCGCTTGTTGCTGCTGACAAGGTAAGCTGTCATGCTAAATCTCGGTCTGATGTGTGTATTCAATGTAGCATAATACTCTATAGTATGAGAGCATTGAGCAGTATTGGTCTAAACTATTATCGCTCGATCAATCCACTTTTATGAAGGGATTCAACCCCATGTCACATCAATACAAGTCTTTATACGAGCAGCTATTTCATCATTATTTCGAGTATCCCGAAGAGACAGAAAAGCACATTCGGCTTTTACAACAATCTCGGCCATTGCAATGGTTTCCGCCGCACTGGTTTGAACATAGCCAACCGTTGCCATCAGGGCGTATGGGCCAAGTGTACCTCTCGCAGTGCAGATTACCGTGGAAAAAGACCACATTCATCGTAAGAGAAATCAATCTCTGTATGATAAGTCAGGTATGAAATTGTTTGTGTATATACAATGATGCAATACAACATGTATCGATTAACCATTATCATCATCATCATTAGGGTGACAAACTTCAAACCTGTCCAAATCAAGTGGTTGGTATCACAGCCACGAGATCCAAGCAAAACCACCGTCGACTGGCGTTTGTGTCCATTGCAGCAGACGCTACCCTGGAACAACTGATACCCCAAGTGGATCAGTGGACATTTCAAAAGACGTACCGCACAGCATTGATGATTGCCTCCTCTATCAGGGATTTCCATCGACAAGGCCGCATTCACCCCAACCTACAGCCTCGCAACCTGATGATGTTTCAGCCAAACAGCATGACCTTGATAGACGATTGGCCCTGCATACCACTGTCATCTCGCTATGGACGATATCCCTACATTGCACCTGAGATATGCCATGACCATGCCCACATTGACCAACAATGCAACCTGTTTTCCCTGGGCGTGATGCTATGGCAGTTGGGCACTGGTGTCTTGTTTCCTAGTTCCACCTCTGTATCACCTTCAGTCTATGCCATGGACCCCATCGAGCACATGGACCCAGCCTACAACACGCTTGTCATGCAATGTTTATCCACACACGGAAAGAGACCCACAGCCGATCAAGTCTGCGAAGCGTTGGTCCGTATCCTCATGTCGGAAATGGCTTGTCCTCGTCCATTGCAGCCACACGTTGCGCGTGTTCGAGAGCGACAGTCTGCCCTGGTCAGATACCTGGCTTGTTTTGTGCCCGAGAGCAATTCTGATTTGCAGCATCTGATGCGAGGATCCTCCATCACCAAACGCATGATGCTCCAAGTCGCTGTGTCGCTGGAGAGACATCACTTGTACTGGCATCCTTCCGCTGCTGCTGCTGCCTGTCAAAAGAAACAACAACAACAAGCACAGCGTTGTCGACGTCTTTCTCAATCCAACAACGACGAGCAAGACAACACTTGTCAGGATGAAAACGGGTGCTATGTGCTATATAAAAAGAAGCACAAGTATCAAAAGAGATCGTATCGAGTGCTGAATCAAAAGAACGATGCCTCCTCCTGCTCTAATATTTATGGCGCTGATTTACCCGATTTAATGCAAATGGGCTTTGCTTGAGCCTGTTGTTTCGTTTGTCTATTTGCTTTTGTTGTTGTTGTTGATTTACCCTCTCATCATGTCACATTTATAAATACCCTCTCTTTGTGTTGCTGTTTCAACTGTTGTGTTTGTGTGTGTGTGTGTTGATGCGATTAGATGGTTTGATATGCCTTCTATAAATCCACTCTAAACCTTACTATCCGAAAAAAAGGAAACAACTGGTTTTATTTTCTATGATACACGATGGGGGATTTTTGTTGATGCAAAAGAAGAAGAACGCCGTGCAAATGTTCCTTGATTTTTTTATAGTGCTTATTTTCTTGCGAATGTCACCTTCATCTCTTGGTCAGGGCCAAATGAATGACCAGAGAGTTCTGCTTTAGCAGTGGCAGATTGGAGCTCGTTATCGTACTCGACAAATGCAATGGATTTCTTGGTGGGAATCATACGCACTTCTCTGAAGCCAGGATAGCGTTGGAAAAGATCCACAAGTTGTTGTTGCGTAATAGCCTCTGGTAGCTTTTGCAAAAAGAGAATGTTGTTGGGAGGCAAGTATTCGTCTGGAATATTGGCTGTGGGATTAAAGTGTGTAGATTCTATAGAGACATGTTTAGTTTTTCGTTGTATCCCCCCCCCCCTCCCCTCTGTTTTGTACTTACTCTGTTGAGGTCTGCTCGCCTTGAATGTTGGCTTGTGAGATCCAGGAAGAGGCAACTTGGATACTTCCTCCTTCTTGGTCATACGTTGCTTGTAGTGTGTCTCAAAATCGCCATCTGATTTGGCGTGCACATCAGACTTGTTGCGAGCAAATTGCAATACCATGGGCTTATCGTACAAGCTAAAGTGCTGCAATTCCTTGATGGCCTTCTCTGCGCTCTCTTCATCAGGAAACGCGACAAAGGCTTGTCCACGCATACGAATATTTTGATGTGCTACTACATCCAAGACATCGCCAAATTGCTTGAACAAGGTACGCAAAGAGTTTTTCAACACTATTTAGATTGTTAGCCCATTATTGCTCTAGAGAGGCTTCTAAAGAAGTATATAATGCTCACCATCCAATTTGACCTTTTCATTAAGGTTGCTCACATAGACGGTTCTGCTGGGTGTTGTGTTGAGAGGTTGTTTAGCGATAGGAATACCATTCACTGTGCCAGATGGAGCAGCTGGAGCAGCAGCTACTGGGACACCTGGTGTAAATGGCATGGCTCCAGGAGGAGGAGGGTACTGTCCTGGTGCTCCTCCTGCTAATGGTGGTGCTGATCCTGGTGGTGGAGGTCCGTTAGGGAAGCCAGCAGGTGGATGAGGCATACCACTGGGAAATCCAAGCGTAGGTGGTCCACCTGGGAAAGGTGGTGGTGGTCCATTAGGTTGTTGTGGTGGTTGCGACATGTTTGAGTAGTATCAACACGATATAACGGTTGAAAAAAAAAAAAAAAAAAAAAAGAATGAATGAAGGTCATTTTCAAGTTGCTTGGAAAATTTCTTGTATGTGGACACTATCAGATTATTCTAGTCACGGTGCAAGTGTTGTATCTCAGTGATGATGATGGATCTACAATTAGCATGTATTCCCCATCATGATTGCATATATAAAGGCTATTGCAAATCAAGTGTTCGTCTTGGATCTACTCTTTAAACATGCATTCTCTGTCATGGGAGTCTTTTTGATACATTACATACAAATGCAATGTTTAGATGAGAGTGGTTAACTTGCCACAACTTTTTTTTCCTTTTATAGTTATTCTTCAGAAAAGATCATCATTTGCCATTAAACAACAAACTTCTGATACATTTGAGACGTGATTTTTTGCGCCAAGAGCTATTCTAGACCGCCAGAATAGCGTCAAACAGTTGCTTTCATCTAGCAGTTACTTACTGACACCTTTGCTCAACTTTTTGGGGACCAAAAAAACAGTGCTCAAAAGCATGAGTGACCCCTCATGGTTTTTATCGAAAATCAAACGATCGCGTATTTGACCTCGAAAATGAAGACTTCTATTATGATATATATTAAATCAAATCGTTTCTCTCGATCCAAAGCACCTCTTGAAACTTTGTAGATGAGAACTTTGTATGTAAAATCTCAACATTTTGGCCCAAAACCTTTATTCATATTTTCAAAAATTGCTCAATAACCTTCTTCATAACACCTTTTATAATTTGCACTGTTGGATGCACCTCAAAAAGTACTTTAAGGAAGCTTAAAGATGAATTGATGAATAATCACAATTTATATAGTCGAATTTCAGAAACTAGCTAAAACGGGTCGATTTTCATCAAAATCTGGCCAATCTGGACCAGAGTGTGATCGGGGCTTGAATCCATTTTTGCTGCTGCTGCCTGATAGAACTGATGTTGGCTTTTTGATGAAAGCAACGAATGTTTTCGACCAAGTATACCGGTACTTCTGTAATTCAGATAAAAAATGTTCTCCACATGCTAATGCCACTTTATAAACTACATGTAATGCTCCACTACAAGGAAGGTGTCCTTTTCAGAGAGCTTCTAAGCTCCCACATTTTAAATCACATTTCATCATAGTTTTCCATGATTGAAACAGCTTTTGCACTATCAAGTTGCATGTTGAGGTAACTTAAAAGATGACAACGCTTGTTGATACCAAAAGCAATGCATCCAGTTGCTAGAATAAAGGATGGCCAGATCAACAAGAAGGCACCTTTCAACAAAAGTCACTTATAAAGGTCACGATGAAAGCTTTCCTTCTGATCCCTTTTGAAAAAAAAAAAAATTATCTGACACTCTTTCAAAGTCTATCCATCACTGCTGCAGCACACTTCACACCATGTCTGAATTCGACAACAACAATGCACACGCTTCCAGAGAGGAGGAGGAAGAAGACGAGATCTTGGCTGAATATCCCATCTATCTCACCACCGAACTCAGTAAATACCTCTACATGTTTCAATATCCTATGCGTTCAACACCCTTCACAAGCAAAACTGGACCCAGTGCAGCTCGTTTAAAGCCTAAATCCAAGAAGGTTGAATTGGATTTGCCACTAGATACCCGTTCCACCAACTACAGCACAGAACGTGGTGAAGATTTTGCAATGGGTTTGAATGACAAGACCATTAAAACCGCCTATGATAGACGCATGGAAGAACATGAGGAAGAATTGTCCATGGGACACAATTACAAAGCACCCAAGAAGGAAGAGGAACTACTAGACAAGATGACCATGACTTCAATTGATGTACCTTCACAGACAAAGTATGTCATTGGCGTCATTCGTGATGGTAAGGGAATTTCAAGTGATGGAGGACAGAATGTGAAAAAAAACTCATGCAACGAATGGCCTGTAGAGGAATTGCATTTGACACCCATCAACACAACTGTTCAATTAAGACCTGGATTCAAATACATTGACAAGATTGACGAAAAGTGGAAGGCTGCTAACAAGCGAATTCAGGATGTCGAGAAGCTGGAGGAAAAGAAGCGTGGAACAGACCCCAACACAGCACAAACAGTTCAGGTGTCTGTAAAGAACACAGAACGTGAGGGTAACATGCGCAAAAACCTGTACTCGATGGCTGTACGCAACGCAGAGGAGGAGGATTGGCAGCCCATTGTCTATTATGATGAAAACGTAAGTTGAGCATCCCAATCATCACTTGAACATGGAAACAAGAGACTGACATGGGCATCATGTGCTGTGTATTATCTAGTCGCTCCAAGCTGAGAAAGTGAGTGAAAAGCTGTACTCTACATCAAAAGAACCATTGCTTTGCACTACAACAAATGCGGACTACCTTGATCAATTGAGCGGTATCAAATCAACCTAATAAAAGCCTTGCTTGTACATGTATATTTAAGGTTTTTGCTATACTACACCTGATGTGCGTTTTATTTTTAGTCGACAAACGACGGCAATATAGAAATCACGGCATGTGGATTCAGCTTTTTCCTTCGATACAGTTCGGTATGCTTCTCTACCTACCATATACACAGTGTTGCTGAAGAAGCAAGTGTCAGTAAAGTGATCAAAGTGCATGAAGGCTGCTTTAGGCAAAATTCGATCTATGATCGAGTCATTTCACTGTCCTTACGAACAATGCGATTTTTCGATAATCGTGACACAGACGAACCAAGGAATCCAAGTTCATGCGTCTATATGGACTGTATGGCGTCAACTTGACGCTAAAAAGCATACAGGTGATAATGAATGATTATATGCACTCGACACATGGATCGTTTCTATTTTTTCTTGGTTTTGTAGTACTACGCTATGATATCAGATCGAGATTACAGCAGCAGCAGCAGCAGCAGTCGTCCCAACATGCAACGCAAAATCATCTGATATAGTAGAATGGGACGGATAGATGGCCAGCTTTTATTATGTACATACAAACACACACAGAAGAGATCTTTAGGGTCCCTTTGTTTTCCCTAGTTTCTGATCTAGTAATAATACACTTGCAAATGAGAACAACTATGCAGACTAAAATTAACCTGATACAATTAGAGGCCTTGTACGAAAAGAGAGAAGCTTGTACCTCTTGATCCACAAGTACGGGTTAGGATAAAACTTCGGATAAATCCTAAAATAAAACTTGTTTCAACACGGAGTTACGCCTGAATATAGGTTGTAAGAAGCTTACAGAATTGTAGAGAGGATACTTCCATCTCTTTCTCTGCGCAATGCCATTGTAAGTTTTATATATGTACACATATGAAACGCAAAAACAACCATGTTCCTATATGTAAATGCTGGGAATCTACCGCACGAACTTTCCTTACAGCAACTGTCGACCTAGTAGGATGGAGTCAGATCCACTGCTACCCAAATACGTATAGCTATCAAGGGCGTTATTTTCGATGTATCCTCCAATCCCAGTGCTTTTGGCAAGCATTCCAATTATCATTGCTTTGCGGGCAGAGATGCATCCAAGGCAAAAAGTACTGCAGCACCATATAAATTGTTTTACTATACATATCTAATGCATCTCTCGAAAACAGGCGCTTGGCCTATCTTCCATAAATGTAGATGATTGCGTTGCAGATTACAGCACGCTTAATAATGCAGAAATGGTTACACTTGAAGAAAATATCCAGTTGTGGGCCACATTATACCTAATATGTAAGTCAATGGCAACACAGAGAGAAAGAGGAAATGGTCTGCGGGCGTTACACTATTCTCTTTTGTTTCGATGATGAGGATTTCCTTTTTGCAATCGTTTCATCCCTATGACCAAACCAAGTTGTACATGTATCGCATTAGGAGCCAAGAAGAGCCCAGCTGTTTTTTTAGTGCATTATGTATCAGGTGGATTTAATAAATGAATTATTATGGGCTACTTCCCGAGGAGGAGCATCCATGTTGGTTGGATCCAGCACATGAAGCAGGAAGATCGATCCTTGAAGCATCTTGCTTGGCTGAATAATGAAATGCACAACATTTAATTCTAAGGAAATGTACATACATGGCATATCCCCTCTTGCTCCTCTTCTTGTTCCCAAAGCATGATGTGGGCAAAACAACGCAATGTATTATATAGAGAGGAGAAGCTATAATAGGAGCATTGGTCAGTGCGGTTGAGAGAAAGAGCAGTGTACATGTGTTCCATGTGTATGTGTGTGTGTGTGAACTACATTGTACAAAGCAACGCCCCCCACCTCCTCTTGACCCCATTTGGTCAATTTACTACTTGTCGCAGCATTACATGTAACAACAACATACGCCCAAGAAAGAGCAAAAAGGCGTAGTCTGTAGCAGAGAAAAAGCCAAGGGGAAAAAGGCTTTTATTTGGGGTGATGATCTTGTATCTGTGTATCCTGAATTGATCAGGGGAAGCAGCATCATGCTTTTCGATTTGTATTTGTAATTTGGTGAAACTGCTCGAGAAAATGTATATAAAGGCAAGCTAAAATAGACGCTTGGTTTTCTTGCTTTTTTGCTCATTCATTCTTTAAATACACTCATTTTGCAATTTTACATGTCTGTGGGATCCTCTGCTGCTACAAACCGCTTTGCCATTCATCAATCATTAACCAACAATAACAACAAGAAACAAATGTCAAATACCGCTACTGCTACTTCTACTACTGCTGCTGTGCCATCCTCAGCATCTTCTCATTATCACTTCAACGCTGCATCCAGCAACAACAATAGTAAATTCTCATACAGATCATGCCCCATCTGTGAACAACGATTGCTCGTCAGAATCAATGGCTCATTTGTGTACAAATGGATCAGCACACACTTTTCTACCCATCATCATGAATGGATGCATGTTGTTGTCAACTTACACGAATCATAAATAGCACATATTGCCTTCTCTTACCACTTGTATATATACACTGTAACATATCCTATATTATATAATATCCTTAATTTAACACTGGTACTACTGCTATAAAAAAAAACGCATCCCTCTCATTTTATATATCGTACATTTCTTACTACACAACCAAAATTAATAAAAACAAGAAATCACTCCATTAACTACCACATGTATAAATTGGTTTGGACTAAAATCAGTCAATGAATGATACCACTTTCTTGTGATGTTTGACATATTAAACCAATTCAATCCTCAGCTGCTTCAAAGCTTAATGGAGCTTTAAATAGCAATTTTTTCATCAGATTCATTCCATCCCGTTCTTTTTTTTTTGCTTATAAAACATTTTCGTACATCATGCCTTTTGGACAAGTAAAGTAATCATCACACGCATACACACCTGTCTGTTGGCATACTGACTAGGGATTTGGATTAGGTTATTGTAGGCCCCCCTGGATCAGGAAAGACCACTTACTGTTGGGGCGCTTATCAGTATTTGACTGCAATTGGGAGGTAAGAAGAACAAGAAGAAGCAGAAAGAAAGGTGGGGAGAGAGACAGAAGAGAGTCTTACGCACAGATGCCAATCCCCATAGAAAAGTAGCCATTGTGAACCTGGACCCTGCAAACGACAATATACCCTATCCCTGCGCAATCAACCTTGCAGATTTGATCACACTAGAAGACACCATGAACGAACTATCACTAGGACCCAACGGCGGCATCATGTTTTGCATTGAATATCTGCTCAAGAATATGGACTGGCTGACGGACAAGCTAAAGGAGCTTGGAGACGACCATTACATCTTGTTTGACTTTCCTGGACAAGTAGAACTGTTTACACATCACTCAGCTGTCAAGGACATTTTGCATGGATTGGAGAAGGCAGATTATCGACTGGTCGCAGTCAACATGGTGGATGCGCACTACTGCACAGATCCAGCTAAATACATTTCAGTCTTGTTACTCGCACTCAAAACAATGATACAGCTGGAACTGCCACATGTCAATGTATTATCAAAAGTGGATCTGATCGAATCGTATGGAAAACTTCGCTTCAATTTACAGTATTACACAGATGTGATGGATTTATCGTATTTGCTGGATTCACTCAACGAAGATCCGTTTGGCTCCAAGTACAAAAAGCTGAATGAAGCCCTGTGTGATTTGATTCAGGATTTCTCTTTGGTTGGATTCTATACATTGTGCGTAGAGGATAAAGACTCGATGACAAAGTTGCAGCAAGTGATTGATAAAGCAGGTGGCTTCATCTTTGGTGGTTTGACGGAGGGTAATGAATCCATCATGTTGACGGCTATGAAGTCTGGTTACCACGAAGATGTGAGCGATGTGCAAGAGCGCTGGATGGAGGAAGATGATCATGATGATTTATAAAGAGGCAGCTAGTTGTGTGTGTGTGCGTATGTCCGTTTGTGTAAATAAATTTATAGCCTTTTTGTGTATCCTTAGCGCAAACACACACTCTTTTCTTTTTCCACCATTATTATACTCGTGAACCATGAATTTTAAGGACTTGCAGTTCAATATTGGCAAATTAACAACCAACGTAAAGTCTCAAGTGGCGAGAAACAATCCGTTGCAAAACCATGATACACGCGCATTGAATCTCTGGTTATTTGAAGAGAGAAACGATCTATCATTCATGAGAACAACCGCTTATCATCATGCTGAAACAAACAAGGCCTTTTTGGAGTGGATCAGGGATGAACTCGAGAAGAACAAGCTCCATGAAAACTACAGCGAGGATATAGAGGTACCCTGGGGCATATCTAACTAGAATAAGATTGGGGAGTATATAATACTCATATAATACTGGCTTTACACAGGATATCGGATCTACTTTGGCTCTACTGCTGGATAAACAAGTGGAGCTCGAGAAACAATACACGGAACGATACAAGCTATACAGACGCGCGATCAAATCAATGCGTGAAAAGGAGGTGGAGCTAGCAGACTTGCGAGAAAAGAAGCAATCCATCCAAGACCGCATCAACCACCTCTCTAAATCAAATGCCAGTTCCAAAAAGATGCCAGAACTGCAAAAGGAGTTGGAGCAACTGCAAATCGGCACAAAGGAAACAGAGGCGCACGAGTACAAGCGATTCATCATGAAGGAGGCGTTCTATTTGAGGTTTAATGCGTTGCAAGAGTATGCAGAGAAAACTGCCATTGTTGCCGGATACGGTAAATACATTGTGGATTTGTTGGATGCTCAGAATCATGCAAGCAGTAACTGTGACATGATTCTAAAGGATGCATTACTGACGGTGGATGCGTGGAAACCAAAGGATGAGAGAAAGACGCTTACAGAGGAGGACATTTTATCCCAACATGAAGATGAGGAGGAGGAAGACGCTTTGTTGCTAACAGCAAACGAAATGCAGATTAAAAAAAAGGACCAGCAGCAGCAGCAGCAAAAGCAACAAGCTCCTACAGCTACCAGTGATCCCTTGGAACAGCAACAGCAGCAGCAGCAACAAGGGACACATACTGCTACTTTGAATCCGCCTGCAGTCATACCCACGAGCAACACTACAGCAGTAAGCGATAAGATCACTGCAGACAGCGCACAGACGCTCGATCCCAACACAAAATCGTCAGCCGCATCCGACAGCAAAGCAACAGATTACTATCACCGTCTCTATCAGAACAAGAAATCCGAGAAAAAGCATCAATGCATCCAACATCATCGATCTTATGCAGATTTTCAGAATCAATTCGACATCCCTTCTCATCTAGTAAGCAGCAGTGGTGGTTTGGATCCAGAAAAGCAAGAATATTTTGCCGAGGCACCGCCTCCTGCTTACTCTAATCCAAATAACATAGCTTTGAAAAGCCAGGAAAAGAACCAATAAAACCAATCTATGTACAAGGACGCTGCTCTTGATACTCAAAACTATGCAAACTATACAGTGACAGTTTCAAACGCATTTGTTGGGCCATGCTTTCTCGTGCTGTGAGCCATTTTAGACGGCTAGAATTTAGGGAATTGTATCAAAACTTATGCAATTGGAATCTACAGGGTGACACCGGTAAAGATTGAGCGTAAAGAAAGCAATTTTAGACGTCTATAGTGTCGTTTACTATACAAAAGATGGCAGCTAGGGCAAAACATCATCATCATCATCATAGCCTGGGCTGGGATTGAATTTCGGATTCTCCACTGGTCCTCCAAATTCTTTTGGACATCCTAAAACCTTTCAGGGGCGATTACACAAGATTTTTATAATCGAACAGCAGGTTTTTCTCTACTCTCTTACATGCAAAATTGAACGAGGAATCCAATGGTATTAGTTTCGAAGCGATCCCTTTAGTCTGTGGAGAGCAACTGTCGAAAAGTGCAAAACACATTTTTGGAGGAAAGGTCTACAAACACTATAGGAAATCGATCAAAAGACACTTTTACATGCTCCGTTGCGTTTCTACGATTGTTTTGAGCATAGGAATACCTTATAGAAAACATCGTTTTCAAGGTGAAAACCTCCATCATTCAAAATCATCAATTTTTCCCTTGCTAGTACAAGGGCAAAATCGAAGATCAACTCGACCCCTAAAAAATCACTGAAAAGTGATTCACAACTTAATGTCAGGTCGTAGAACACGATTACACCAGTTTTGAGGCCGAGATCGCGCTTTGTTGGCGAGATACAAGCGATTTAAACCCTTGATTTTACAGTGGTAAATACATTTGAGGGCTGCTCACTGAACATTGCGCTCATTAACATCAGATTTGATGGTCTGTAGTTCATCATCTAGCGGAACAGTACATTATGCGCACAAAAGGGACACGCAAGAAGCCTGGATCGAGTTTGAAATTGCCTCAATTTCAGATGTGTTGTGCAAATGGTCAAGCTATGCTTGCTCCTTTGAGACAAATACCAGCAGAGGCGAGAGATTGCTGATCAGAAACGATGCGATTACAAAGGAGTTGATAGCAAATATCAGGACTCACAATTCAGCATCATTGAGATTCATCTCTAAGCGTAGTATATTGAATTGATACACTAAGCTGCAACCGGGTCAGTGACCACATCAAACACCATTTAGCTGATTGGCATGCCCAAGTGTGCCACTAGCCTGAATTAATTGGGATTTCAATACAGGCACCCTCTCTGTGTGTGTCTTATTTCTAAAAATATTTGTCATTGCTTTTACAAGCGGAAGTGGAAGAAGGCTATTTTAGTTCCAAATAGGTTTTTCACTTTCACCCACGTTTATTTGGCAATGATCAACCAATAAACAATGAAATGAAAGAGTGGCCTGTTTACTAAATGAAGAACGATGAAACCTTTGGATGATACCGTACTAAACGGGTCATTGCAAAATTGGCACGATAATAGCTACTAATTAAAAGCAACCTCATAACTGACATTGTTGTAGTCTCATGGCCATAAACGAAGAAATTTAAGGTTTTTTTTTTTAACATTTTTTTTTATTCTAAAGGATGTTTGACAAGGAAAGTATGATAATGGTAGCGTTGGAAATAATAAGAAACGTCAAAGAAGGGAGGGGTATGTAAAAAATTTAAATTATGATACAAAAGTAAACAAGAAATCAAAAATAACAAGAGATGGGGTTTTACTTCTTTGCTGTCCACCATTTACTTAATTTTTCACCAGCGTAACGGCCCGTCTTGACAGCGCCTGCAGTAAAGATGCCCTTGATACTTTGAGTGATGGCTGTACCAGCGATGATCTCTGTAAGACCTGCACATGGACGCAATCGAGTTTAATATCCAAATGTAGATCACTCACTTTGTTTCACCCACTAACCTTTATCAAGATAAGTATTCAAAGCCTCAGATTGAGCGACTTGTTCGTACAAAGCGAGCTTATCCTCTGGAATGTCGATATTGTTTCTGCTGGCGTATTGCATGTGTTGTCTGATCACTTTATCGTACAGGGTTTTAGGCAGCTTCTTGACCATCAAACCACGGAATCTTGGGTTGTAGCTTTGTTGCAATTTGCCATCGTTCAACACAGACACGTTTGGCAAGTCATCCAATAAGCCATAGTAGAGTCGATGAAAGTTCTCCATTTGAGTGCTGACAATGTTCTTCACCTTGTTGGGGTTCTCGCCTACAATCATTCTAAAGTCGCCCTTGTAGCTGATTCCAGCAATGCGATCAAACAACTGCTCCTCAGTAAAGTTCTCGGGCAAAGATAAGAGAGCCACACGGACGGCCTCAGTCAGGTTGACTTGGTTTGCTAAACGGACTCGAGAATCATCACGAAGGATCTTTACAGGTTTATGCATACGTCCTGCCAAATAAAGCGTTTCCCAGTCAATCAAATCTCTGCACAGCTTGTCGATAGACACAACACCATACTTGATATTCATGCCGTTGACCTGAACATAGGGGTTGAAATAGACGCCTGCACCTACTTTTTCTTGCAAGAGAGTAACGGCACCTGAGCCAAGCGCACGAATGCCCGAGTAGTGATGGGGGTTTTGTTGCATATTCAAGTCATGCCAATGGCCTGGGTGACTCACGCCAAAAATGAAATCCACCATAGGCTTTTTCTATTTAAGCATTAGCAACATGTGATATAAACATCTGTGTGCTGCTTTCGCAGATGCATAACGTACCTTCTCATCATAGCCAGACTGGCGAAACACACCGCTACCGTAGGCAATAGCATATCTCACAGGTGCATTGAACTGCGACACAACATCCTTCAATTGCTGCTTTAGCTCCTCGTTGATGTTCATGTACTGATTTGTACCAAAATCAGGAGAATCCGGAATATTTGTTGGATGAAAATGGTGCTGACGAAGACGTTCGAGCTTGACACGAGTCTCATCCGAGAATAGCTGATCCTTCTTGATGGGCTTGGTTTCCTGAGCCGTCTTTTTCTGCATGGAGGGAGGCAGTGGCATCTCGTTGTTGGAGTAATTGTTGGTCTCTAATGACATGTATCGCACTGAAGAAACAAGCACATTGCGAGCCTGTGTGTTTCTGATTGTGGTGGTGAGTGTGTTCTTTGCAAGCAGCTTTAGATTAGTTTTCAAATCAAGTGTCTATCATTTTTCAGACTGTGTACCTTGAGCATTATTGTAGAAAAAAGCTTAAATAATATGAGAAAGAAAAAAGAGAGAAAAGAGAAATGAGCCGAGGGTCTCGTCTCCTAAATAAATGGAAATACAGCGAGAAACGTCACCAATTTTCACAATGTGAATTAAGCCAAATTGGACTGATTGGCTGGTTACCCCAGAATTTTACCATTGCATATGCCATGATTGGCTTGATGCCTCACTGGATCTGTAAAGTGTGTGTGTATATATGTGTTCCATTGAAGGGGACCCGCTTATAATGTGCAATGTCCGGGAATTGACTCATTAAGAGATTTGAGCGAGCGAATGAAATGGGTGTCGCTATCTTTAACAGGATTGAAAATGTCTAGAATGTGGTCGAGTCGTTTGAAATGAAGCAGTGACTGGAAAGATGATTCTTGGCACTACATGTTGCAGTACCAAGATAAGGAGAAGGAGCTGAACAAATCAAATGTCGATGGCATAGAGAACTAGTAGCGATACCAGGGATTTCAATCAAGTCCATCATTAAAATCATATCAAATGTTTAAACTGACGTTTTATGATACAAAATGCTCATTATCTCAGAGCAAGAAAAAATAACGTTACGTAGAGCAGGTCTATTAGAGCATTTTCTGGTATTGTGCCTTATCCTAATTGTATCTGCCTCTATACTCCTACACCTCCTTGAAAAGAAGCACCTGATTTTTTTTCCGCAAACGATGGTGCTCCAACAAGATTTTGATCATTAGCGAGGGCAGGATCGCATGGGTGTTTGCCTGTGAATGATCTAAAGGTCCTTATACAGGACATCTAGATTCATCCAAGATTTTATATTGCTCTGTTAGTTTGAATGCCATCAGCCATTTTGCTCTGCTATTTCTAGCATTTGCCTTGGTGATTTGCATAATACAAAGTCTGGCTTGTGTTTATCCGGATACCGAATATGCTAAAATAGAGTCTACACTTTATTGTAGCATAGCCTACTGTCTAATTTATTGCGCAGGCATCTGCCGACTGATGCACTTGATGCTACTTTGATCCAGTCTCGTTGGCACATACTTGAACAATGCCAAAAACTACACTGCCTTGGTATTTTGTAAATTTCTGGTGTATACTTAATCCCATAATGTGATTGCAAACAGATGTTATGTCTATCAATAGAAAATATACCCAAATAGAGTTCTAAATTAATGCAAAAGCCAGTAGTGTACGGTACATGTCAAGAGTGAGTTGCTTGCATAAAGCGCTATATACATTCTGCCAATGTTCATTATACCTTGATGAACTCGAGTTAATCAATGTGGCCAACAGCCTAGTAACTGATCATAATGTACAATAATCCAAATCCCTCAGCAACTGAGCAAGCTAAATACTCTTTCAGGGATTTTTACACATTGTAAAACATGTCCTATATTTGTATACTCTTGCTAAATTTATGTTGTTGATTAAAGTTGGGGTGAAGATGAGGCTCAGTCGTATACTACCTTGATCACTCAGAATATACCATTGCCACTGGAGGGATTGCGCTAAGAAGCTTGCCTACCATATAGATCAGTTGACAAAATCTACATGACATCACCTTGATGAAGCGCGCGTATTTGCTTTGTAGGAAAGCACATACCATACGGTACATACATGGATTATTTATCTCTATAAATATACGTTCACAGGATACAACTAAATTTCATACAAAGGTGGGAACAGTGTAACAGTTTACACTTGGTGGAATTTTAGCATTCTTGTAGTACTATACGTCTGAAAGTCTATAAATACTGCCTCACATCAACTCATTCAATTGACCATTATATTTCTACTTTATACAAGATGAAACTCTCTATTCTTATCGCTGGACTCTTCTCTGCTGTCGCTGTCAAGGCTGCTGTCTATGAAATCAACTTTTCCAGTCATAGTGATGCTGTTGCATGTCAAACCAAGGATATCCTCTACATCAACAAGGTCTCTGATAGCCACAAAATCGTTGGTCGCAAGCTCGTATTGACTGATTCCGAAGACTGTTATCCTGTTATCCTTGAGCAATTCGATGCTGTTTGCCCTGCTCTTGTATCCAGAAGATGCTTCTAAGCATGAAATCTCTCAAGTCTAATTGTAAGATATTGAGTCAATCTTTATCTAATAAACAAACCCTGTTATGGGAAAGTGATCGAACCACTCTGTTGGTTTACTTTTTTTTTGTTGTACATGTTGTGTTGCCTCGTCGTGAAACATTTCATTTGTCATGGTCACTGATAGTTTCCATTATCACCGAATGTAGAGAAAATAGCGTTTGCCCTGTTCTAGGCATTTCTTCAAACATAAGTAATAGAGCATGCTTCGCTTGTAGCACTGTTTTCAGGGTATTTAGGATTGCTTCTTGTTGATTCCACACAAAGAAAGCTTGTATTGAAGCGACTAGATATAAAGCCGTGGATACAAGGCATCATCTTGCAAGAGATCAAAGACCACTGTCAAATGTTACGACATGTTTATGATTTACAATATCCCGCTGCCAGGATTTGTTGATGAGCTTTCATACTCTACATTAAGCCAAGTGCGCAGTATTGGCTTGTCCCTCTTTTCCTCATCCTGATCCTTACTTTATAGCTATACTTTCAGGGAGACTGCAAGAGTGCCATTCAATTGCGCGCCATTTAATGCGGCTACCCAACTAGATCTATTTTTTGATATATTTGAACAGAAAAAAAGTTAAAAATACATTTTACTAAATGCAATACTAATTTTACTATATTTAAGCACTATGTATTTGTGAGCAGTGTAACGCTTTCTGCTCGCTTGCCCTGCTATTCTTTATAGTTTTAAGAATGAAATCAAAAAGTATAAATACCACTACATGCCCTTCATTTACTAGATGGACTTCATCTTTTATCTCCTCTAATTCTCACTACAGAATAAAATGAAGTTCTCTGTTATTATTGCTGGTCTGTTCTCTGCCATGACCGTCAAGGCTGCCCTCTATGAAATCAACTTTGCTACCAATGTTGATGCTTTGGACTGCCAAACAAGAGATATCAGATATATCAACAAGGTCTCTAATAGCCATATGGTGAATGGTACTCAACTCATCTTGAACAATGGCAAGGCATGTAATCCTGTTATCCTCGACCAATTTGATGCTGTCTGCCCCGCTCTGATCTCCAGAAGCTGCATTTAAGCAACACATACACAGACACTACGTACATACCAATACAATCATAAGATACCAAATAAAAGGGTATTACTATTTGCACCATCGAAGATAACTATTTGCACCATTTTCAAAATGGTTTATTTCAAATTGTCGAGTTTATTTAAACTAAAGTATTATTTAATGAATACAGCAAGGGCAAGTTCGTCTACATTAAAAACATAGTGCGGCTCAATTTATCAGTACTTCATGTGTAAGAAATGAGCGTAATTTTACGTCAGGAGTTGCCGATTTATCAACATTTCCAAATTATAAAAGTTTGGTCCTCTACAAGGCATCTTTTTTTCTCCTTCTCTTCTCCCAAAATTCTATTATAACATAAAAACCACCATCCGAAAGGTACGTATTAAAGTATTTTTACATACTCATGGCCTCAAGTATAGCAAACTGATGATTGTATTTCTAGGATGGTGCAAATAGTAATGTTCGGTGGTGCAAATAGTAATGCCCTTATGGTAACCAAGGCGGCACTGATCCGTGGTCAGAAACGAAATACCCAGCAATATACCAACCTGATTATTATCGAACAAATGGTGAACAATCTATGTCTTTGGTCGGAGAAACGTGATGAAAGTGAAGCACCATTCTACCGGCGGTTCGCTTCGATTCTAGATACCTTGCTGGCGGATACTGGCGTGATCCTTACTGACGGTGAAACAGAAACGAGTCAAAGAAAAGCATAGCATACATACAGCACTACAAATGAGGCAGTAAAGTTTGCAGTCATCGAAGGTGGCTATCGCAATGAACAAGGCAATATTCCACACCAGTGATATGTCCCAAGCTTATGGTCGAAAGATTGATATGATCTTGAAATGCTCATCTAATGTCAAGGTGGATATTTCTAGCAACGAATGGAAAAGGGCCATGGTCAGCAAATCGATCAAACTTCACCAGCAAACGAAAAATCTACGCTTGAACACTTCTAACCTATTCAGTCTCAACACCAGGTTTGGAATGAAATTCACTGTTGCAATGGACTTTGTGGGAAATTCTGGATACCTGTACCTTCTGCGACTTGTTGACGATGGTCTTGGTCTTGATGATTATATCTCTGTCGCTCATTTGGTCACATTTTTAGTCGTCCCTACAACTATTGAATCGTTAGGCACAGTGAAAGATACTCTGCGTGGTCTGCTTACTCTGAAGGTAAGATTTTTTTTAACAAAAGGAAAAAATGCTAAAGACTGACATGGATTGCGCGAATTTTTTCCATAGGAACATCTTGTCAGCATTGCTCGGAAAGTCAGATCGGAACTCTTCTGTTTTGGAGGACATTTGCCCAACGCCATCGACCGGTTCATCTAGATGATCATGATGAAACGACTGTGAACTCCTTCACTGACCAACTTTAAGCAAGTACGTAGATTTATTATCTGTGCGTTATTGGTTTCCCTTTAGTTGTAGTAGTTGGTCCCCCCCCCCTTCGTTGTATCTCCATCTGTTTTATATGAACGTCCAATAAAACTTTGATTTGTACCAACAAATTCACCGGTGAATAGAGCATCCAGAATCGCTCCTCGACAGTAATTCGAACTCAAAGCTTGAGATATATTTCTCCTTATCGAGATTCATTTCATTCATTTCTTCTGCTTTTTTTTTTGCCATCTGGATTATATGAGTGATCGAGAGGAAGAACAACATCAACATCTGGGGGAGACAACAACTCTGCTCCCTACCACAACACATGACAGCACACATCAAGGCAGCCAAAGAAAGGATTGGAAGTATTACTTTGTATGGTTTTGGCGGTTTTGTATATTTGGCGTTACAGGCTCATCCAGTGTCCGCGTTACGAGTTCAATCTTGAAGCTGTTGGGTTGTCCTGGTAAGTATTCGTGTGGTTCCGGAGGGAGGGGGGGCAAAGTTTGAATGCTTGAGTACTGAATGATGGCATTAGGCGGTACATGGTATTATTACGTAGCATTCTTCTTTGCTGAGCTTGTGGTGTATACAATCATGATTGTGGCTATTGGTACATTGCTTTTTCAATGGAGGTTCTTTTGCTTGGTAGCCTTCAAAATGTGGTCATGGATGATGCCGCGCAGGCTAAAAGTCTGGTGCTTTGAACACCTTCATAGCCACAGAATCACACTGTAAACAGTTGTTCTCTCAATATTCCCCATTCTTACTTACTTACTATTACTACTATTACTTGTTGCATTCCCATCCGCTCGCTCTTTCAGTTTCTTCTATTGCATTGACAACTTATTAAAGCTACATTTCCTCTTTGAACAAATAGCCGAGTGCATTACTGTTTTGAGCATCCTTGCATCATTTACTGCGCTAAGGGGTAACTCAAGTTGCTTTGCCACAATTGCCAGTGTAACTCGCAAGGCAAATCAATGTAACCTTGTTTTTGACTCAAAAAAATTAACCCGAGTTTTCAACATGTACATGTATATAAACAGGCATTTCCAGAGTTTTCTTCATTTACTTTATCAATATCAACAATGAAAACCAATACAGATAACAAAATCGTCAACAAAAGCTATGGGTTCCTCTCATTACGAGATGGTGTCTTGCTGAATGCCTGTGGATCCGTGGTATGTCCCATTGTGCTGATCTAATGCTATTATGTCTCTGCTAACATGATTGCTTTCAAGTTTCTTACGCCTCTTATTCCTTCTTGTAAGCTACATTTCACCGCCTTACCTTCAGTTGACTAAATGTCTATGTTATAGCTTCTTATTCAGGAGACTTTGTTTCAAGATACTTCCACTTTCGAGTACCAGGTACCAAATCTACAGTCGATACTTTGCTTGTAGCGTCACTTGCAATGAATGCTGTCGGCATTTATGGATGTTACAAGGTAGGTGTTTAGCTCAAAAGGATCTGGACTATCTTACTGACATTGCTTGTCATGCATAGAAATCCAAAAAGCTCATCAAGTACCACAAAAGATATTGCTATTATGAACTGGTGGCCACACCTCTCGTCGTAGGCCAAACACTCTTATACAGCTACTGGAGAATTACAAAGATACTCAATGAGAAAGATGCAAGCTGGGAATCATTCATAGAGGCAATGAAGGAAGAGTACAGCAAATATGTGTTTGTTGCCTTTGGTGCTTTCATGGGCACTTGCTTTGCACAGATGGTATGAGGCAGATTAGTGATACATGCGGTTTATAGTAAATGTCTAATCATTCATTCACATAGGCATATGCTGCATATGTAGCTACTCAATATGAAAAGTATTTAGAAATCGAGGAGGCTGCTGAGCAAGATCCATCAGACGTTTAAAATTTTAATGCAGAATACATGTAATAAACAATATTTGAGGACTATGTAAACAATGGGGAATAATCACACTGTGATTTTGAGTGATCGAGTATGTAAATAAGGTATATAATGACTGAAAGAAAAGTGCTCTACAGTTCAAGCTTTTCTCCAAAAGGCACACTTTTGATCTCAGGGGCAGTTTCACAATCAGGAGGCAACTCGGTCGAGTCTCGAGTTTCATCATCCAAGTTGTCCGTAGTGCCCTTTCTTTTATGATACCATTCAAAAATGTAATAGAGTACAAGAATGCCCATGTCAAAACATGCAATAGCAATGTAGTTAGCCAAATCCAGGGCATCAATCTCATCTCGAAATGCTGTTTGGTTGTAATATAAGAATGAGTATACACATGTGATACCAACTTGTTGCACCGAATGACATACCCAGACTGATCGTCGAGAAAATAGATCCGAAAAAGTCCATGGCAAGAAACAAATGTGATATGCCAATCACTCTTTTATCACCTAATAATGCGGATTAGATTAGATCCATTGCGTTGCAAGATACAGATCTTACGAAAGATTTCATAGTATTGAGGTAAAAATCCTCCCAAGATTGTAACAACAGGTAAAATGCCAAAAAAGTGAATTGCTCCTTGATTCTCCACTTGTTCAGCTTTCTATAATACATGCATAATTGTATTACGATTTCACAGCATGACTACTAGTAATTCCTCTATATATTCCTAACCTTGAACGCAAATACCAAACCGACCTCTAGCCCTGAAAAGAACAAACAGCTCAAGACAAATCCAATGCACGTCTTTTTTAGCGACCATTTGTGCTGATATCTGAATTCTTGAAACAGACAAATACATGCAATAAAAGTAAAGATTTGCGGCTGGATCCACAATGCGATTGCAACACCAAGACCAATATTATACACGCCCATAAAGACACCTGCAGATGTCCAAATCAGCATGGCCCAAACTGATACACCTGTTGAGGTGCCCCGTCTGTATGTCTTGTAGGCTGTTATTTGTAGATGAATAAGTGATGGGCATTTGCATGAACGCATGCTGCTGTTACATACTTTGTGGTGCTAACTGCAGTGACCAAAACACTAATCCAAAGTAACTAAATACTTGCTCCACCAAGTATCGATTTACCATGTTGATGTCGTCTCGATTGACAGAAAATTAAGAAAAGCAAAAAGAGACTTGAAAAGAGGTTCTGTTATCTCATTGGACTTTTATCTCATCTGTTTTTTTTAGTGCTTTTCTTACCTTGAGCAAGTTTGGCTCCTCTGTCCATGCATCTGATCCAATGAAATGCTCAAATGGTAGATATTTAAACGGCATTTTAGAGTTTTGTATTGCATTTACCTTGATACAAATACTCGGAAACACCGTGAGATGAAGAACGAGATCACAATGTTCATATTAGGATGACTAAAAGTAAGATGCTTTATGGTTGAGGTGCCATTTGATCTGATAAAGTAGCCAAATCTATGAAAAAGCAGCAATTTGAAAGCTCTGTTTTACAAGATCCAGACAATCCCTGACGCTCAAACGTACACCAAACGAACACTCGCGATTTATAGATGCTTTCTGACACCTCATTTCAAAATTTTCCAGACCTCGAGAATTCGTTGATTTGGCCTTATGGTTGTGCATCCGAAATTTCAATTTTCAGAAAAAGTGATTTTTGACACCCTAAATGAAACTTTCTACTAAGCTATTAGTCGAGTTCATAAGCTTTAAAATATGCCATCTTTACGCTGAAGACGTTGTTTTGACGTTTTATGATTGAAAAAATTGAGCTATCTTTAAAAGATCAAAATAGCATATTTTTAAAGATTGCAGACGCAATTTTGCTCCAAATCAAAAACAAAAAATTTGATAAAATAGAGCAAAGCAAGTTTTACCCACTCCATTAAAAGCTAAATGAGTGTTTTATAGTGTTGATCTGGTCAAAAAAATCTGGAAAGGTGAATTTTTTTTCGAAAAATGTCAAATCGGATCAGATTTGGAGCTCTGCCGAAGAATTAAAAATTTCATACTCCGTTAGGGTCAGCATTTGTCCCTTGATCCCAAATTACTCATCCTGAGAGCCATAATTGAACATGACAACAGAAATAAAATACCCAAAATGCCTCAAAGGCAAATTGAAAGATATATTAGCTAGATGTTTTATTTTAAATGGATGCATTTTTATGACAATTTGGGTAGTTCCGAGCCTCGTGAACCTAATGTAACAGTAATTTACACATGGCGTAGATCTAACTCCTGAAAACTCTATCAAAGACTCGCTAGCCAAGAAAACCTTGTACTCTATGTTGAATGTAATTTTTTATTTTTATAATGTAATAAGAACAGGTTTATAAAATGTACAATGTCATCATGAATGATGAATGAGAATGGCTATGCAAAATAGAGTGTTTGATGTGTAGATCCATGTCAAAAAAAAGCTCAATCAATTTTTTTTAATATAATGTGTTACCAGCACCAATAGCAGAAGGCATAAAGCTTAATTCCAAACAAGCCAATTGATGTAAAGTTGCATCTGTGGGATAGTAGCAGATTCTTTGAAACGGTAATACCACGATGGGTACTTGACCTTGACTCATATGTGAATCTGTTACTTGTAAGATACCATTGGGATGACTCACGTGTTCGAGAATCTTGGTTTGGTTTTCATTATCAAATCGATACCACACTTGTGTCATGGGAACTCGAAAAGCCCAGAACCCATGAGATGAAATTTGATGCTGGGGTGATATGGTGGCAGAAGTGGTTGTGGATGAAATGTTGGAGTTGGTAAAGGTATCGGGTGTAAGTACAGGTGTAGGTGGTGTGCTAACGCTTTTGGTAGGTTCAACCTTGTTGCCTCGGTCTGTTGTAGTGGTAGTAGTAGTAGCTGTTGGTTTTTTGAATAAATAGGCAAACGGCCATCGTTTTTTCTTGGCGGGTTGTGGTGATTGCGCTTTGCTTTCATCTGCTATAGGTTCAACAACGGTAGATGCATTGGATTCTGTCATTGTGAGTGCTTCCAACATGCTTGATAGATTTTCACCTTCTACCAATGTTGCCTCGTTGGATGGTACTTCTGCTGTTGTTGTTGATTCTATCGCGGTCTCTGTCTCTGTGGATGTTGGCGCTGCTGCTGTAGAAGCTACCACTGTTGGTACTGTCGCTGTCGGTGCTGCCGCTGTGGGTGCTGCTACTTCAATTGTCTCTTTCAAGTGTTGTGTTTGTTCCACTGCTGGCTCATCATCGTATTCTTCTTCTAGGTAAATAATGCGACTCTTTCTTTCATTGATAGCTGCATTCTTGGCCGCTAGCACTTCCAGTTCATTCATAGGTTCTCCATCAATATGCGTATAGCTGTCCAGATCAATGATGGTTTCAGTATCCAGTTGTTGATTGTGGGACTTGGTAGCACTGTTGTTACTATTGCCACGACTACTACGACGACGGCGACTTGTACGATGTTCATAGTATTGAGGCACGTGCTGTTCTGGCTCTTCATAATACCAGCTATAATCCTGCTTTCACAGCAAAAAAAAAGTTAAGCATGATATACATTGTCGCAACAAACAAAGCAACTTACTCGGTCATCATCTCCTGATTCATATTCTCTGTAGAGATTGCCCGTCGATGAAGATCGTGCTAATTTATGTCGGCGCTTATTATGACTATTGCGCTTTGGTAGAGATTCATAACAATCTGGATAAATGCGATGATGATCGTGCTGTGGATAGAGTTGGTGCGGCGCTGGTGCTGCTGCTGGTGGTAATGGTCCATAGAGATAATGGTCATGAAGCGAGGTGGAAGGATGTAGATGAGATGGACGATGATGCGGATGAGGCTGAGGTGGTGGGCCTCCTCCTCTTTGTGGAGGCAGTGGTGGAAGGTAATGATAGTCATCGTCCATTAAATGCGGTGGCTGTCGGTGTTGTCTGGGATGAGGGGGACCATAATGAGGATAGTAAGGTTCCATGTACTGAAAAGCCATAATGTTATCAAGTTTGCAATGAGAGAAAGAAGAAGAAGAAGAAGAACAAGAAGAAATTTCACTGGGGTTATGTAGTATATCTTATAGGGGTTGAGAGATATTTGGTAATTGTTTGTGTTTCTTGGTGTGTGCGGTTGTGTACCATTCTCATTTTTTTAAAGCATAGAGTGAGCGTTAAAACGTCTTGTTTATATGGATATCATTGGTTGATCATTCATCTAGGAAATCTTCTTTATCATCGCAATGATTCATGGTACTCTTTATGCTAAACTAAATTTGACAACATTCTGAATTGTGATGAAACGTTTTTTTTTATTTATCGAGTGCGCTTTGATTTTTTCCAAATGGACACATCACCTCATAAAATCGTTGTGTATATCACTCTAAATCAACTATAAACAAACAGTGTGTCCAATAACCGCTATTCATTTAAATTGGATATAGGGTAAACTTGTGTCGAAACCATGGATTAGATAATTTGCGGTCGTTGTTGCCATGGTAACAAATCAGTTTCCATCAAGGTATCCATGTTTATGCAACGTCCCGATCTCTTTATGCAAGAGCCGTAATTTCACAAATAAACTTTTCTATTTAAATGAAATCATAGTCAAGATGTCTTGTTGCTTGCTGGGGCCAGATCCAATTTCGCGCTAAACAAAGGAAAGAACTAGAATGCTCCTGATACACATTGCGATGCTTCCGCGAGGCATGATGTAAGCTATAATGGCGCTTTCACAATGAAAATAAAAAATAGGCAACATTGTATCAAAGCATGAATAAAGTAAATTGTACATACTACAATGCGTAGACTATCGCGATTCATTATTATGCCTTGGTGCATTGGAACTGCTTAGTAAGGTTTGCTGCTAAACCAACAGGATACAGCGGGAATCTAATACTGCGTCAAAATATAATGAAAGAAGCCCCCCCCCCCTTCACTAATGATTGATCTCCACCACCATCTTCAGGGCAAAATGTTAACCCTTTTTAAATACGCCACCCTACTTGTATTTATCGACAGAAATGGTACCAAGGACTATAAAAAACATGTAGACCATGGGACCTTACTAATGATGCCAGGGTCAGTATTTGGAAAAAGAGGACGCGGGGACAAAATCACCACATTTCCTCCGGACATGTTGTATTCAGGGCAACTAGCAAACAAGCAACAATCTCGGTATTCATTGTTCTATTTCGATAATGCACACCTTACTCAAACTATAGCAACTCGTTTTCAGGCAATGCAGTTGATATCCATCATCTTGGTTGATCAAAGAAGAGTGACTCCAACATCCCGCGCATCATCCGGTCACTCTAGTGTATATATATACGAGTGAGAGAGAATGATGGGTTACCATTTCTGTACAATTCTACTATACAAAGCACTGTAATTGAGTCGATCAGACCATAATTGGATCAGCTTGCAAACTTGAGCTTTTAAAGGCCTCGGCGTGGACCGTCTATGCCATGCTCTCGGGGAGCAACAAGCAATGTCATCACACACATGGAGAACACAAAAGACCCCATTGCCGTACAACATGTAGAGAGGCTCCAAAGCCTTTCAGGCCATAGAAACCCTCTCAATCTACTTGCTTCCTGATGCCATCAAACACTGTCTATTTACCCATGCTTATAATTGATGATCATTTCATTCATCCAATTTGATTATTCATGATTTGAAACGTATGTTTTGGACTGTCATCTTTGATTGGCCTACATTTATTTGAATGTTGGAAGGATTTGTATTGTTCAGGCAGCCAAAAAGTGGGTGGGTGGGTGGGATATCAAGAAGAGCGAGCGAGAGAGAGAGAGAAGAGGAAAAAGATTAAAAACATTCTCTCTTTCTTTTTACTTTTTTTTTCTCTCTCTCTCTCTCTTTTTCTCTCTCCAGTTGTTTTTTGCACTCCTTGGTCCTCTTTCTTTGTTTGTTCTGGTATCGAACACTACTAACTGAAAAAGCAAGGTAGCAGAAAAGAAGCCCGGTTCTTATCAAATCAAGCAAACCCAAAAAAAAGCAGAAAATATCAAGGGAAATTGCTTTCTTTTTTCTCTCTCTCTCTTTTCACCAGAGTCCAACAAGGGAGCTTCTATTACTAGTGACAAAGACCGTAGATACATTGCCTTTGCGTAGTTTCTCGCCCCTCTTCCCTCCTCCTTCTTTTTCTTCAATTTGTAAGTGTGTGTGTGTCTGTGAAACAAAGTTACGCGCGTGTCCATGTCTAACAACGGTTACTACCAGAAACGAGATGGCACATCAGGGACACCATTCGCAACAGCAACAGCAACCACCACCACCACAACAGCCACCAGTAGCAGCAGCTGGTATTGTGATGGGCCAACCCTATCACTCGCATCATCCAGGCATAGGACTTGACCAACATGATCTGTTTTCTGATTACTTGGGAACAAATGGCACAGCAGATTTCAATCAGCAATTGTTTGTAGACACTCCATCGGATGGCATTGATTTCACTACTGCTGCAGCTGCTGCAAATACTGCATTCTATGGCAATAGTCCACAATATCCCAGCCATTTCATACCGCAATCGCAACAGCAACCACAGCCTAGTCAGCAACAGTTTGTGAATTTAATGAACTTTAATCAATCACAACCTCAGCAGCAGCAGCAGCAGCAGCAGCAGCCAACACCACAACCGCTACCACCACAACCTCAGCAACAGCAGCAGCAAGAAACCTATCCATATCATTCTCCCGCGATGGCTGCTGCCGCCGTTGCTCAACAACAGCAGCTTCAGGGCAGTTTTGACGGGGTCCCAATCTCTGGTCCCAATCAACCCTCTCGAATGTATGCCATGGCCAATCAATTGCAGAATTTCTCACCTACTTATATGCATCAACAAGCTCAAATTCCTTCTGCTCAACCTCAAGCACAGCCTCAGTCGCAGTACGGCAACAGTATGCATACAATGGACCCCAATGTGCAGTACCAAAAGCAATTGCAACAGCAGCAGCAACAGCAATTGATGTTGCAGAGACAGCAGCAGATGCAATTGCAACAGCAAAGACAGCAGCAGCAGCAGTTGCAGCAGCAAAGACAAATGCAGCAGCAACAGCAGCAGCAGCAGCAACAGCATCATCATCATCAACAGCAAATGCATCACGGTAACGTACCTCGTCAACAGGCGGCCCCTCCCCAGCCTCAACAACAACAGCACCGCCACCACCACCACCAACAGCAACATCATATACAACAGCATCATCAGGTAAAGCAACCATCCCAGCAATACCGCCCACAACAAGCTTATCAACAGCAAATCATGTTTCAACAGCAGCCTCAGCAGCACTCGCCTATTCCCTCTTCCAAGCCTTCTGCCACCGCTGCAGCTTCCAAACGATCCAATAGAGCCACTGTAAAAAGAAAGGTCAAGTATGAGGAATCATCTGACGAAGACGACAATCTAGATGATGTGCTGGGTGGCGATGATGAGATGGACGAGGCGGCCGAGCAGTCGGATGACAGTGATTTCGATATCAACCCCAATGCGCCATCCTCCAGCAAATCGAAATCAGCAGCGGCCCACATGCCAGCAGCTCCCTTGGCTGAAGCGCCTCCTGTCATGGTACCTATGCCCACCAAGATATTTGAAAAGATGTTGGATTATCGATTGAACCCTGTCAACGGCCAACCTGAGCTTTTAGTGAAATACAAGGTAAAAATACAGACCACACACGTATATACGAGACAAGGATCCATCTAACGTGTGTTGACTACTTGTAGCATTCGAGTTATCGTCATGTTGAATGGGTGCCCAAGGGAAAGATTGAAGCCGAGCATTTGGGTAAACATCGTGTCAAAAAGTTTCTCACCAAGTGGAATCAAGAGGGACAACGGGGCGAGGATTTCAGCGAGTATCTCAAAGTGGATCGTGTGATTGATGAAGGCGAACTAGTGGATCCTGTGACAGGAGAGCCCAGTATCTATTATCTGGTGAAGTGGAATGGCCAGTTTTACGATGCCTGTACGTGGGAGAGCGAAGAAGACGTGCAGCAGGTAAGAGACTCAAGTTGAATCAGCCTCTATACGATTATTTAACGCCTCACGCCTTAGATGGACATGTCCAAGATTGCCGAATACCAGAGAAACCGCATCATTCCACAGGAAAAGCTGCCCAACCCACCCAGACGACCTGATTATACGCAATTTGTCAAATACGCAGCGGGTGCCAAGTACAAGTTTGGCAATGAATTGAGATCGTACCAACTGGAAGGCCTCAACTGGATCCGATTTTGCTACTACAACTACCGTTCGTGTATTCTGGCCGATGAAATGGGTCTTGGTAAAACAGTGCAGTCTGTCGCCTTTCTGAACGATGTGTATTACAATTTGAACGTCAGAGGTCCCTTTTTGATTGTGGCACCCTTATCCAGTAAGTTGCAACCGAGTGCGTAGGGTTCATGTCGTTGTGTACTGACTGTGCTTTAGCCATTCCTCACTGGGAGAGAGCCGTGCGAGCTTGGACAGACTTGAATGTCATTGACTACCGTGGCAACACATTTGCTCGTGATTTGATTGTGGAAACCGAGTTTTACTACAAGGACGTGCAAAGCAAGCGTATCCCGAATCGATACAAGTTTGATGTGCTGATTACTACCTATGAAATGGCTTCCGCGGGTTCACCCCACATTAAGGATATTCCATGGAAATGTGCAGTGTTTGATGAAGCGCATCGTCTGAAAAACAAGGTTAGTTACAAGTGGTGTGTCACTGAGTGCAAGCTACTAACAAGCTACACCTCCTCCAACAGCAATCCAAAGTGGGAGAGATCCTCAAGACATTTTCCATTGATCACAAACTCTTGCTGACGGGCACACCTTTACAAAACAATCTGGACGAGCTCTACAGTCTCTTGAATTTCATGCAACCCGAAGTCTTTAACAATGAAAGAGCCTTTTTCGCAGAATACGGCAATTTGCAGACAGCAGCAGAAGTAGAGAAACTGCAAGCCTTGTTGAAGCCCATCATGTTGCGTCGTTTCAAGGAAGACGTGGAAAAGAGTATCCCTGTCAAGGAAGAAACTGTCATTGAAGTGGAATTGACCAACCCTCAAAAGAAATGGTACCGTGCTATTTTGGAAAAGAATTTCAGCTTTCTTCGCAAAGGAGCCAAGTGTAAGTAGTGTGTGTGTTTCGAGGGGTTAAAGCGAGAAAGAGAGAAGAGCTAATTCCTTTAAAAACAGCCAACAAGGAGATGCCTCAGCTACGTAACATTATGATGCAACTGCGAAAGTGCTGTATTCATCCCTATTTATTGGACGGTGCTGAAGAAGTGATTGTCAATGACAGTGGCGCTAAAAACATCCAAGATCAATTCAAGTGCTTGATTGATTCTTCGGGTAAACTGGTGTTGATTGACAAGCTGTTGCGCAAGCTGTTTGAAGGCAACCACAAGGTGCTGATCTTTTCTCAATTTACAAGGTAAGAGACAATGATAGGAGAAAACAAAAGGAATGATTAACTTATGCTTCTTTCATTAGCTGCCTCGACATCTTGTCAGACTACCTTCGTGGGCGTCAATATCCACATGAGCGCATCGACGGCAGTGTCCCCGGTGAACAACGACAGGCCGCCATTGACCGTTTCTCCACCCTGCCCATCAACCAATCGTTTGTGTTTCTGCTCTGTACGCGCGCAGGCGGTGTAGGCATCAACTTGACAGCAGCAGACACCTGTATTATTTTCGACAGTGATTGGAACCCCCAAAACGACTTGCAAGCACAAGCGCGTTGTCATCGTATTGGCCAAACCAAGCCTGTGCAAGTGTATCGCTTGATCTGCCGCAACACGTACGAAAAGGACATGTTTGACCGTGCTGGCATGAAGCTGGGCCTCGACAAGGCAGTGATGCAGCGCATGAACAACAATGCCAGCAACAACACGCCGAGCCCTGACGAAGAAGCAGCGCACGTTTCCAAGAACGAACTCAACAGAAAGGAGATTGAGGATCTGCTCAAGAAGGGTGCTTATGGTGCTGTCATGGACGACGAGGAGAGCAAGCAGTTTTGCGAGGAAGACATTGACCAGATTCTGGAGAGACGCACCACTGTCATTCGACACGAGGGCAACGAAAAGGGCAGCATCTTCTCCAAGGCGACCTTCTCTTCTTCCACTGGCCAAGATGTCGAACTGGACGATCCTGATTTCTGGGAGAAGTGGGCCACCAAAGCCAACCTGGATGTCAATGATGTGCAAGATGAAAACGAACTGATTGTCTATGAGCCGCGCCGTCGTCGTCAAGTCCAACGCTTTGGCATCCGCTCGGCAGACGGTGCTTATGATTCCAACGACAATGCAGACGACTCGGATGCGTATGAAGAAGAGACGGAAAAGAGCAGAAAACGAGATGGCGTTCGTCCCTGGACACTGTCTGAAAAGACCAAATACGAGCGAAAGCTCATGATCTACGGCTACGGTCCCTGGAAGCAGATGCAAGCCCATTTCCCTCGTCGCACAGAAAAGGACCTCAAGGCTGCTACCAAGTGTCTGATGCGCAAGGTGAAGCATGTCATTGAAGCCAACTCGGAAGAAGACCGCAAGCTGATACAAGACATTGAGGCTATTTTGCAGAGCGAAGCAGACGACGAATCACACGATGAAAACGTGCCTTACCTTGGAGCCAACAAGCGACAGATTGCAGAGTTCAAGTCGTTTTTGATCGAAGCGCCTCAGGACTACATTGAGCACATTGAGAGAAAGGGCCGCAACTTTTTGCTCCGCATCCAAATGCTGCACATGGTCAGAGACCGTATCGTGCCCAAGGACTGGAACGAAGCCAAGCAGTTGTCTATTCCCAAGGTGACAGGCTCTCTGCCGTGCGACTGGTGGGGCGAATCAGAGGACCGCGATCTGCTGCTCGGTATCTTGAAGCATGGCTATCAGCAGTACCTGGCAATGCGCAAAGACAAGGAGTTTTGCTTCTTTGGTAAAAAGTATGACGACAGCAAAGCTGGCACACTGCAAGAAGACGACGACGAACCGGACAAGCAGCACCAAGACGACGGATCTGATTTTGGAGGTTCTTCTGACGCCGCAGATGCCACTGTGTACGTATGGCCATCCAAGGCAGACATTGGTATGCGTCTTCGTCGTATCATTGCCGCCTTTCTACGCGAACAAGGCCTTGAAAAGAGACGCCGTGCGCTTACGGAAGGTACTGTTGGAGGCAAATCCCCTGCTGCTGGTACGGGGGGAGGCGGTGCAGGTGGATCCAGTCGCTCATCTCGTCAACGGTCAAGAGGAAATGATTCTGGTAATCGATGGCAGAAAAAGAGCCGCAGTGATTTCTTGCGCACCATTCTTTCGTTTGGCGTGGAAACTGTCGCTGGAGACCCCAACATCAAATGGGATAGATTTAGAGAGATCTCAGGCCTGGATAAACGCACAGACGCCTCGTTGGACACTTACTATGCCAAGTTTATCACAGCCTGCAAGGAGATTATGAAGAGACAGCAGCAAAAGACAGAAGACGACGATCAAAAGAGCCGCGAGTCCAGTGAAGAGGCTAGCGGTGGTGCTGGTGCTGCTACTGCAGAGGAAGTAGAGTTGGCGGATCAGATTCCTTACGATAAGGCAAGACGTGCTCTGAAGCGTGTGGATCAAATGAAGAAGATCCGTGAGTTGGTGGTGGTTGATCCCGAGTTTGAAAATTCGCTGGAGAGGGCTAGAAAGACGTCTGGTTTACCAACGTGAGTAGCACTGTCTATAGAGTATGTTTGATGAATAACTGACTTTTTTTTTCTTGTATGTGTATATAGCTGGTGGGAAGTGCCATTGCATGATAGAGCCTTGTTGCACGGCATTTGCAAACATGGTATTGGTAGACATGACCTCATGGTGACAGATCAAGAGCTTCCCTTCCATCAAGTCGTCAAGGATGCCATGGCTGATGTCGATCCTGAAGTAGCCGAGTCAGAGTCCATTCCCAACATTTTGAATCGCATCTCATGGCCCAAGGAACTCGTAATTGCAAGACGTATCGATGCCTTGTGCGAGTTGATTCTCAAGCCTAAACCTCAAAAACGACAAATTCGAAGCCGTAAACGCAAATCGCCTGCTCCTAGTAACACCACTACTGAAGAGCCTTCTTCTTCCACAACAACCGCCAATACCACACCACATCCAGCAGAAGCCTCTCTTCCCGCTCCATCATCCTCATCATCAAAATCGCAACCTGCTTCTCATCCACCTAAAACAGGCGGCAAAACCATTCCACCCGAGATTGCAGCAGCCATTGCGCCTCCACCTCATGTAGCAAACCGTAGATACCTCAGTGATGTGGCTACCAGTAGCGATGAAGACGAATACGAAGAGGAGGAGGAAGATGAGGAAGAGCAAGAGGAAATTAGACAAAAGCGTGCTCGTTACCAATTGTACCAACAACAGCAGCAAAAAAAGCAAATACAAGAACAACAGCGTATCCAGCAACAGATGCAATTACAACAACAGCAGCAGCAGCAGCGTCAATTGCAGCAGCAGCAGCAGCATCTTCACCATCAACACCATCCTGTAGCAGCACATAATACACCTGTTAAAACACAAGGATTCAAATACCCCCCACAACACCATCCTCACCCTCATCAGCAGCACCACCACCAGCAACAACAAGCTACTTCTTCATCTTCTTCAGCTGCTTTTGCTTATACGAACCATCACAACCATACAGCTTCATCTACACCTACCACTGCAATGACTCCATCTGAAAAGAGTACGCCATCTAGCACTGTAGATGAAGATGAAGACGACGATGAAGATATGGAAGATGGTGAAGTGTCTGATTCGGATGAAGAGGATGACAATAGTGTATCCAATGGTTCGCCTGCATTTGCATTTTAAATATCTCTATTCTATGTATACACACACACACTCGCACACACACACACACACACACACACACACACACACTCACTCAGTTTTGTTACAATAAATGATTGAAAATATCAAACATATAGTATGATGGTGGGCTTTTTTAATGGTGTTTTGGCTGCTATTATATAAGGTATTTCTTTGTTGTTATCATCCTGGGTACTTTTGGTATGATCAATTACTAGTCTATCTCTAGATGTGCATCTTGTATAATGCCATCGTTTATTGTATCGCAACACCCCATTTATTTTTACTTGTATGATACAGAGAATGGCGTATACACGAATTTCGTTCATAGTTACTACAAACTCAAGCAACTCAAACAATAGAAATGATAATACATCAAACGCTACAAGCTGGAACCTAATGTATAATTACTACCCTCTTTTCTTTATTGAAATACAATGCATCGTTAGTTTGTTTTGTAAATAAATAAGATACAGTGGATTGGTATTGCATTTTATCATTACTTTTATTATTTTTGTTGAATTGTTAAACTAAATGTTATTCAACTAATTACAGTGGTTTCATCTCACTTGCTGTCCAGTGTTTCAGCCAATCAAATCACTAGAATGGGCTCGGCACACACAAAAATCCTAGAAAAAAAATGCGAGGGTTTCCCCTTGTTTTTTCGTTAGGCGGGGGTTCAAATACTAGTAAATAGCCTAATATAG
>JAXQGS010000052.1:0-39465 GCA_037040325.1 Mucor sp. M7501 | reverse complement strand
TTCAAGTTAACTGACGCGCGTTGTAACAAAAACAGGCACTTTCAGCGGCTGTAGGGCTATCGTTTTTTGAGTAAAAGTATTGAAGAATGAATACAAAAACGGGGGGAAAACGGGGGAATATCAACTGGAATTAAACTGAGGTTGAAAATAGTCACTAGCGCTTAAAACAGCCGACTACACTGTAAACTAGGCGGGAAGTAAAAAGGGGGATGCCACTGCCGTTCATATTGGCCAATGGATGAGTTTCATGACCCATTCAATTCTGTTAGCCTTTAAATGGAGCAATTCTTGATAGTAATCATTCGTTGAAATTTATAAGAAACTTGTACAGAACCTAAAGGAGAATCTAATGGTACTAATTTCAAGTGTTTTGGTGCGAGTTATTCAGTTGATACCACAGGTAAACATGCCTCGACACCCACTTTTGCGATAAATCGAGATAAACGCATCCGATTTAAACAGAATAAAGTCCATTCAATAGCTCCACATTGGATCCAACATGCTGGGATAGTTTTATTATGCACCAAATGTATGTTCCTTCCAAGAAATTCTCAAAACCGTCCATATATTTACTCCAAGCAAGCAATTTTAACTGTTTTGATTTTCAATGTTCGAAATTTTACCCTAACATTGTTCAGACGTATCAGTCTTGGTAATAAGCATAGCTTTTAGATCATAGCAAGTTTTATAGAGCCAAAATGCGTTTTAAACGGTACTACTCTTGATAGATATTTACAACTTGTATCAAGATCAGCCTCTTTTTCAGGAGGGTTATCAAAGAAAATTGTGTATTAAACCTAAACCCCTTCTGCATGATGACATTGTTGTTCTGTTGACTGTTCTTCCATCAGCAGTAGGCAGCTATTGGTATAAGGAACACTCTATTCAATGTCTAACATACAATACTAGGGCTTCTCTCATACTCTGATTTATTGAGCTTTTTTTTCAATGGCTGCTGTTTGCTTCATGAACGAGGAATAGATGACAATCATCGCTCAAGTTGCCAAATCTCTTGATGAGCGAGAAATCATCCTTGATCGATGAATGAGTGGTTTGATTCTTTGTGTTTATAGCAGCTTATGCCCTACAAGCATCCCTTAGTGCTCATAGGTCAACTCGAACAAAAAAAAAAAAAAAAAAAAAAAAAAAGTGGATCACCTTTCTTATCTCTTACATACTCTTTCGCCAACATCCATGAATTCAAATTCTCTGACAGAGAGAATTACACGGTTACAAGATCATCTCTCCTCGCAATATGTAGATTTTGACCGAGAGACGACAACAGATCGTTTACAATCACTATACTCTGACTTTTCCAAGCTCAAAATCTTGAATCCGTATGGATACGATGCGAATGTAAACTACTGGCGAGCTGTTATCTTGGACTGCAATCTTCATGGATATCTGACAACAAAGGACTACAGCTGCTTCATAGACAAAGACGAGCTTGCAGATTTATTCTATCGACCGAAAAAGGGCAAACCTCTCTCATTGAGCCATGTCGTTGTAAGTAATGCAAAGCTTGTGCCGCGAAAAATGGTATTCACATGTTTGGGAGAATAGGAAGACATGAGTGAAAAAACGCACGATTTGATCACCCAGAAAGAGTATGAAAAGCGATACCCTATTCAGGCGATAAACCCATCCAGCAGCAAGCTCACATGGCTACAGTGGATCTATCACGCACCATATCGTTGGCTTATACCCGAGGCATCAGCACATTTATACATAGTCTTACCCACAGTGCAGGAGTATGCCAAGATAATCATTCAGCGACATTACAGCAAACCCTTGTGCAGCTCTCTGGATAATCTGTTTACCTTTCTGGAGTTTCGAGAGGAATATGGAACGTTACCCTGCCACCAGGAAACGATTGTGCAGTTGAGTGATTTGGATTTGTGGGTCATTCTCAGATATTTGCATCATTGCTATGGTGTTGCAATTGCAGATGCGTTCAGGACGTTTGGAGCAGCCACTAGTAGTAGCACAGTCATCAAATTTCCAGATAGAAACGAAGCTGTTAAAGTAGTTGCCAGAATTACAGATAATGACAAGGCTATTATCAACTTGAAGACTGCGTGTTCCACATTGCATAAGCAAGTAGATGAATTACAATCAAAGAGCGAAGAGTAAGTAGCAGGAGGAATGACAGCGATTAACCGTAGTAACTCATGGCGTGTGTAGGTTTTTAAGGCTGACTCGAGAGTACAACGAGAAGAACCAGAAGCCGCAAGCAGTGTACATGCTACGAAAGAAGAAACAAATCGAAGAGATTTTGGATCGCAGATTCAAGACGCTGGAAACAATGGAGACAATTCTGTTGAAAATAGAGACATCGCAGAATGATCTGCAAGTGGTGGAGGCATTTAATATGGGCGCAAACACATTGAGATCGTTACTGAGCGACAAGGATACTGTGGAACAGACGATGGACAAGTTGCAGGACACATTGGAGGATCAAAAACAAGTCGAGGAGGCTATGACGATAGGCAATGAAGAGATATCCAATCAAACGATAGGCATGACGAATGAGGATTTAGAAAATGAGTTAGACTCGCTGGTTACTGCAGACAAGCGGCCGCCTTCCAGAAGAGACACCATTGCCAACCTAACTCAGCCAATTGACACGGAATCCGAGTTATTGAGGCTGCAAAACGTATTGTCATCATTAAATCATCCACCGAATAGCAGCTATTACCAAAGAAAAATAAAAACCAAAGAGCTGGCCTAAGTTGTATATTTGCCTTACTGGTAGATGTGCCGACGGGAGTGAAGATTATACGGGCATCTTTGATTTTTTTACTTGTAGGGCCTGCGGGAAATGAAGGAAAAGCAATGCCATTATGTAACATGATGAGCTTACTCACTGTATTAATCATCTCTGGCCCAAATTAATAATATTTAACACCAATGTAAAACTTTCATTGCTAAAGCCCAGCTTTAAGCGCCATTCAGCCAATACGCTCAAAACTGCCTTTTTCCTTCTTTTTTGAATCTTTCTCTTTCTTTTTTCCCATATCACCCCACACACACATTTATCCATTTTGAAAAAATAGCATCCCCCTCCATATTTGCTTGAAAAATCATTCGAATTGATTCTGTACACAATTTTGTATCATTCTCATCTTGCAAAAACCGTTTGAAAAGATAAAATTCCTGTAAAAAAGAAGAAGAAAAAAAAGCTCTAGATTTTTATCAATACCACATCTCCTCCCCTCTCTTTCTATCATCTACATACGTCTCCTCTCTTCCCCCCAACTCTTATCTTGCTACAACATGTCTTTTGATAACCAACAGCAATCGCTGGACCCGAATAACAACTTGCACGTAACTTTCAGTCCAGATAGTTCAGCAGCATCAGCAGCATCAGCAGCAACAACATCCAAATTCGATGATAGATCCAACGAAGATTATTCCAACTTTTATGCACCACTCTCGCAATCATTTAGTGCCAATGATACCATTCAAAACCAACAGCAAAACTTAGATGAGCTATACAACAGTTACCCCACGCGCGCATCCTTTCAGCATAATTCATACGGGCTGCTTCCACCACCCAACGAAATCAACGATCAATCCAGCTCTCATGACGCTGAAAAGGTGGTTGAGGTGTCTCCCAACGAGCGCTATGTCAAGCTAAACACACTGCTCGGCAAGGGTGCCTACAAGGTAGTTTACAAGGCCATTGATCGTGAGGAGGGATACGAGGTAGCATGGAATACAATGCAGTCTATGCAATCGCCCAACAACAAGGATTTAGAGCATGAAATTCAAATTTTGAAGTCTGTCCGTCATCCAAACATCATCGCCTTCCACGACGCTTGGTACGGTGAAAACGAGTTTGTCTTTATCACAGAACTCATGACCTCTGGCACGCTGCGTGAATACATTCGAAAGCTGGCACCGTTACCCAACCTCAAAATCATCAAACGATGGTCTCGCCAAATTTTGAAGGGCTTGGCGTACTTGCACGGCCACAACCCTCCCATCATCCACAGAGACATCAAGTGCGATAACATCTTTATCAACGGCGCTCATGGCGAGGTCAAGATTGGCGATATGGGCACAGCAGAGATGAAACTGGGTAAAAAATACACTGTGATTGGTACGCCCGAGTTTATGGCGCCAGAAATGTACGAGGAGCAAGGCTACAACGAGAAGGTGGACATCTATGCTTTTGGCATGTGTCTGCTGGAGATGGCGACAGGCGAATACCCCTACGGCGAATGCAAGAATGCGGCACAGATTTACAAAAAGGTCTCTGCTGTAAGTATAGTGTCGTTATTGTCAAGCGTCATCAGCTTAAATTCTTTTCATCTCTCTTCAAGGGCATCAAACCTGCGTGTCTCTTAAAAGTGCAGAATCCCGAGGTCCTGAATGTGATTGAAAACTGCCTCAGCAACGAAGAGGAGCGTATGTCAGCCCAGGAAATTTTGGAGCACTCGTTTTTAGCTGTGGAGCCCGATGTCGTCCTGCTGGCTGCAGACCCAGACAATGTCCACCTCACGCTTCAGGTCGTCTTCAAGGGCATGGACAAGCTGTCAGTCAAATTCGACTTTAACGTGGAAACAGACACTGCCGAAGAAGTCGTGCGTGAGATGATTGAGGAACAAGTGCTGCCTGAGCGCTATCAGCACCACATCACAAAGGAAATCAACCGCATCTTGCGTGATATCGACAAGCCTACCGAGTCAGAGCAGGCCGAACAAGTGAGAAGATCTGTTTGGAGACGGGAAAGCGACATTCGCAACGAACTGGACCGCACTCGAGTTGAGCTGAATCATGCTACTGATCGTGTGCTCGAAATCGAACAGAAATGCGATGATTTTGAAAACAGAGCGCGTGCCGCAGAGAACAGATACAGAGACGCCTTGAGAAACCTGCGAGAATTGGAAGAGCTGAAGTCGCCTACCTCCTTGTCAGAGAGCGGATTGAGCGACACAATGTCCACCCTGTCCGTAGTCAACGGACACTCACAAGAGGAACGCGAGAAACTAGTGAATCACATCTTGGATGGTAACGTGTGCTTGAATACAGTGTTGTTTCTTGTGCTGACAGCGATCATGTAGAGTACTCAGATGATACTGATATTGGTGTATTTGTTGCAGATTGCGCTCAAGCATCACATCGTGGAGCAGATAAAGCACATGAATGGGCTAGAAAGTTACAGAACCAAGACATTATGACAGTGGGTGATTTGCGGGACCTGCACGACGAAGACTGGGCTGGCATTGGGTTAACCGTGTTTGCCTTGAGAGCATTAAAGAACATGCTAAAGGGTAAACGATTAGCAGCTAATAGCCAGCAGCAACCATTATCGCCTCCATCACAACCAGCGCAATCACCACCACCTCCACCATCATCATCGCTCATATTATAAATCATGGATCAATTAATACTAATATCAAACACCCTCTCCTCCCCTATAAACAAGTATCGTATTTACACATAATAAAACTCGCCATATCATACAGCCACCACCACGCTCTTCTTTTCTGTGAATAATGATTTTATATATAGAAAATATGTGCAAAAAAGGTGTTGAAAAAGGAAGAATTAGGAAAATAGCAATAGCAAAATGATTGTAAATGTGTGTGTGTATAAAATGTTGTTGTTTAGTCCATCATCATGATATCGTCGTCTCTTTCAGTCAACATTTCGTCTCTTGCTTCGGAATGAACAATTTCACGGCGCACTTCAGGGGAAATACCATCGTGATACTTCTTCTTCATCACCTCTAATAAAATGTCCTTTTGCTCGCCTACCAAATCTTGCTTGTAACGTTGGACAAAGACCAGCATGGACTGGTGCCAGAGAACAGGCATATCACGAGGATCGTTCATGAAACGAGCAAAATGCATCACAAGCGCATCAACCACCTTGAAGGGCAAAGCGTACTTTTTATCGAGCAAGATACGGATAAACAACGAGTTGGGACCTGTGTATTCCATTTCAGCCAGACGCAAGATGGCAGCAGAGGAGTGCAACACGGGAATAGACACCTTTGTAAGAACACTACCCAAAATGGCAGCTTCCTTCAATGTACAGTTACCAGACTCACAAAGAGGGAAGAGGATACCCTTGAAGAAAGCAGCAGGCTTATAGAGTGCCTTTTTGAGCGCCAAGTAGAGATGGTAACTCAACTTTTTGTTCTCGGCAATATCATCACGAACACGATCCAAAAGCACGAGCGAGAAGAAGCGTTGAACCTGTCTAGCCTTCAAGTTGGAGACAAACATACGAGTGGCTTCATAGGTGGCATGAGGTGTCCAGCTCTCTGGTGCAGTGTAGTATAAAATCTCCTCCCAATTTCCCAATGAGGGGATGATTTTGAAAGCCTTGGGCAATTTACCAGACTTGTAACGACTCAACAGTTGGCCAACCCTTTGATAACAAGTGTTAGATGATGCATTACTTTGTAATCCAATAAGCCCCTCGACACATACTTTGTATATACTTCGACCACCTTGGGATTGACAGTGGGTGATAGTTCGTCTTCATCCTCGTTGGCCTCTCTGCCTTCAGCTGCGTTCTTTTCATTGATCTTCTCCATGATTAAATCGGCCAATGTCTTCTTTTCTCTAGGTGCACTGGGTAAAAACTTGTCCAACACATCAGCGTCAGCAGCATCAATCTCTAGTTCCTCGTAGTCGGCATATTGATCAATTTCCTCAATCTCTTCCTCGTCAATGTCAAAGCCCAAAGGATATTGTTTCTTGGCTTCAGCAGGAATGTCTCTGTGGTAAGGACTGATTAGCTGCAGTCATTGATAGATGTGTGTGCATGTCAGAGTTGGTACCTCTCTTCTTCATCTTCATTTTGCTTCTCGATTTGCTCTTGTTGCTCTCTTGCAATCTTCAAGATTTTCTTTGAGAGCTTGGCATCCAAGTATTCCTACAAGTACACTATCAGAAGGTGCTTGAAATCAACTGCTTGATGCTGCTATTACCTCGCCAGTTTCCTCTGCTCTGTTATTACGATCTACAAATTTTTGACGGGGAGCCTTCTTCAAGGTATTGTTCTCAGGCATATCAGCCAATTGCACATGCAAAGGATCATGACGCTGAGCACGGTTTCCCTTTTGTTTTGTGGACTCTTTACCCATTTTGTATAATGTTTGTGTCTATGTAAAGGGGAAAAAGGTGGATTTGCCTGATCAATCAAACTTCAAAAAAAAAATGAAAGAAAAAAAAAGAGGCTTGTGAAATGGAGAAAGAGCAAGCGTACTGTTATATGACAGGTGACTATTTTATCACTTCTATGATCTAAGGTCCCTTCAGAAATCAAGACTCTTCTTAAGCATGTCGTATCCAAACATCCTGTTATAAACTAGCTGGCATCTCGATCACATACTGTGATATTTCTGGGAGAGTTTTCTCAAGGGGATTCGATTAGAAATAGCTCGACGCAATGCTTTCAAAAGGCAACCACATTCAACATTTGATAGCAAACCACTAATGCACTGCTTACATACGCAGTATTTGATTAGTTTACGACGATTCACTACAATCGATAGCATATAGCTTTTTAAATGTGCATTACATCTTGAAAGGAATCTACGATTTTCTATCTGATAAGCCTCGCTGAGTCTTGAAATGGTGCCTTAACAATAGCCTGTGCACCTACATCCCTTCAGGTCCAAGCACATTAGTATTCTCAACATGTAGTAGTAAGCTTTATCGACAGAATGTCAAGGGCAAACTATGCTCTGGCCATATTTAGTGTGATTTAGTTTCCTAATCAAGGCAGATGACAGCTCTATCGAGCATGTAAAATCACTAAAATCATGCAAAATGACAGTTTGACAGTGCAATGTCTCAAGAAATGCCATTTCTCCTCAAATCCTCATTGCCCCTTCAAGGATTTGCTTTTACTGAGATATGCCTAATCCTTATCACTTGCATATCCAAGCCTTGAGTTGTCTGTGTGTAGCGAATCTCAAGTGCCATAAAGCATCAATCTGCTGTTTGCATTGTAATGGACAACCTGTGACTCGAATTACTCTATGAATATCAGGGAATCTACCTCTCCACCTGATTCCTCTTTACCTTAATTCGTTCTACATACAAATTTACCCCTGGTTAAATAGTTGATTACATGAGTAGAAGCACAGAAACCGCAAAAAGTGTCGTTGTCGGATCAGGTTTAACAGGTATTACTATGAGCAGTATAACTGTATCGTTGAAGCATCTGTTGACATGGCTTGTATAGCTTTGGCAGGTGCCACTACAGGTGCTACCGTTGCTGTTCTCAAGAATGCTCCCGTAAAGCAATGGTCAGTATCCACAGGCTTGAACTGCGGTGTATTCGGTGCCACATTCTTTTGTGAGTTCTTTATGCTTGCTCTACCACAATTGTGTATACTAACCTTTATGTAGTGGTCCGAGAGACATTCATCACATATCAAAGACAGAAAAACTCGCAATTTGGATTAAAAGACTCGCAGACCAGAGATTTCGATGATCTATTCAGCAGTGCAATGGCAGGAGCAACTACTGGAGGTTTACTGTCAGCCGCATACAGAGGACCAAAGAGCGTAGTGTCGGGAGCAGTAATGTTTGGTGCTCTTTGCACAGGCTTTCAAGCAGTTTTCACTGCAGGCAACAATTGGAGACAAGAATCCATTCTAAAGAGTGGCAAATTGGATGGACCCACCTTCCAGCTCACAATGAAACAAAACAACATGGAGGAAGAGAAGAAAAAGGAGGGATTCAGTCTGCTCAAGTACATCAACCTGCCCTCGTGGTTTCCCATCCATCAGCTGTCAGAGGACGAATACAACGAATTACTAGATACCAAATTACAGACATTAGAAGCCGAATTAGCCGAATTAGAAAAGAAGTTGAATGAAAAGAAATAAACTGTATTTTTTATTGTGATTACTCTACTTCCAAAGTTTCTTCAAACTGGTATTAGCATCAGAATCCTTCTTCATGACCTTTGCGACTGACATTTCAAAATCTTCTTGGGTGACATGGACACGGCGCTCACGCAAGGCAAACATACCAGCTTCTGTACAAACAGCCTTCACCTCAGCACCACTGCTTCCGCCCATCTTTTCTGCAATTTTACGAAGGTTGATGCCACGAGTCAAATTCATTTTGCGAGAGTGGATCTTGAGAATATCGGCACGGGCTTCCTCGCTTGGTGGAGGGAATTCAATCTTACGATCAATACGTCCAGGACGCAGTAATGCAGGATCTAAGATATCTATACGGTTGGTTGCCATGATGACCTTGATGTTTTTTGTTGCTTCGAAACCATCCAATTGATTCAATAATTCCAACATGGTTCTTTGCACTTCGGAATCGCCACCTCCACCACTTTCCATACGAGCTGAACCAATGGAATCAATTTCATCCATAAAGATGATGGAAGGAGCGTGCTCTCTAGCCATGACAAAGAGCTCACGGACCATTCTACTACCTTCACCAATGTATTTTTGCACTAACTCTGAACCGGATACACGAATGAAGCGACAGTCGGTGTGGTGAGCGACAGCTCTTGCTAAAAGTGTCTTACCGGTACCAGGAGGACCGTACAACAAGACACCCTTAGGCTGAGCAATACCGAGTGCCTCAAAGAGTTCAGGATGCTTTACGGGTAATTCAATCACTTCCTTGATTTCCTTGATTTGCTGGTCAAGACCACCAACCATCTCGTAAGTGGAATCAGGCACTTTTTCAACCATCATGAGAGATACAAGAGGATCGATTTTGTTGGGTAATACTTTGTGGAGTTGATACGAATCGTTGCGAAGAGCGACACGAGTTGTAGGTGTGAGTTGTGCAATATCGATATCAGAGCCGAGATCCACGACAAATTTTCCTTCAGGATGAACCTATTTCAGTGTGAATGCTATGCAGTGCTGTAAAGCCAACCCATCCGTACCTTGACCAGGACCTTCTTCTTGCCCATCACCTTTACAACTTCACCCACATAGGATCCAGGTTCTTGCAATAACTGGAGCTCTTCCTTCAAGAGACGAACTGGTGAAGCAACACCATGTCAGCCAACATGTCAAGTTTACAGGAAAACTGCATCAAAAGTTACCTTTGGCGTTTAAAGCGTTTCTCTGTGCCTCCAAACGTCTCAAATCTTGAGACTTTTCATTCATGACCAACTCGCATTCTTCGATTTTGGCTTGATAATAAGATTTGATACCTTCTTTCTTCATTTTCTTTGCAATTTATATGGGATGTGTATATGTAAAACAAGAAAGAAGAAGGATAAAATCAAAGCATTCTATGCCTTTTTCTAAAGAGTATTGCGCGTCAAATTCAATTCAATTCAACATACGTCACCCGGTTACATTGTAATTGGTGTTCAAACGGCGTGCTTCTTCTTCACTGGCAGAAAAGCAGCTTCACGGTGTCTCAGAAATGCTTCCATATCTAGTCAAACATCTGCTTTGCTACAGAATTGCAAATGCCATCGTATAACTTTTCAGCAACTTTTGATCCATAGCTTAAAGTATGGATCATTTCATGAGCGATGAATATTCAGAATGGGAGGCAGAATCTAATCTACCAATCTGGTTATATGATTGGCCATTGAGGGAGTAACGACATGATGCTACCAGTGTCAAATTGTATGTGCTGTAATAGTTAAATGGTGCGCACCATTGCTGCCATTCTTTGGTTCTGTTTTGATTTACATTAATAAACTACCTGTTAATGGTAAATACTCATGCGATACTTGGAACATTGTAATGACTACAGGTCACGAATGATTCAAAAGATCCAATATTAGACATGCTGCAGGATGCCACTAAAATCTTACTTTGTAGCTTTCGGCTGTTGCTCTACCACGCCCATGATTGGTTTGAAGCTGTGGATCCGACTCCTTTACGATGATTTGCGTCTTTATTAGCCGGAAAATTTTATACAATAGTACTGTATCTCGATTAAACTTAGAGTTTATGAGCAGAAGTAAGTGTAGATGTAGGTTGCTGTATGTGTCTCAAACGAACAAACATAGATTGACCATTTGCACAACACATCTGAAATCCAGGCAATCTCAAACTCGATCCAAGCTTCTTGCGTGTCCCTCTTGTTCGCAGAATGCACTGTTTCGCTAGACGATAAACTACAGGTCATCAGATCAGATGTTAATATGCGCAATGTCTAGTGAGCAGCTCTCAAATGCATTTACCACTGTGAAATCAAGAATTTAAATCGCTTACATCTCGTTAACAAAGCGCGATCTCGGCCTCAAAACAGGTGAAATCGTGTTCTACGACCTGACATTAGTTTATGGATCACTTTTTAGCAATTTTCTGGGGATTAAGTTGATCATCGATTTCTGGCAAATTTTGCCTTGTACTAGCAAGGGAAAAATTGATGATTTTGAATGATGGAGGTTTTCACCTCGAAAGCGAAGTTTTCTACTAAGGTGTTCCTATGCTCAAAACAATTGTAGAAACGCATTGGAGCATGTAAAAGTGTCTGTTGACCACTTTAATATAGTGTTTGTAGACCTTTTCTCCGAAAACGTGTTTTGCATTTTTCGACAGTGACTCTCCACAGACAAAAGGGATCACTTTAAGATTAACACCATTGGATTCCTCGTTCAATTTTACATCCAAAACTTTAGAGAAATACCTGTTGTTTGAGTAGAAAAATATTGTGTAATTGGCCCTGAAAGGTTTTGGGATGTCCAAATGCAGGTTCTGGAGGACCAGTGGAGCCTCTAAACTTCAATCCCAGCTAGGTTGCGTTTTTGCCCTGGAAGACATCTTTTGTATAGTAAATGACACTATAGACGTCTATAATTGCTTTCAATACGCTTAATCTCTGCCAGTGTCACCCTTTATGTTCCAATTGCATACTGCTGCATTTTTAAATCTGACATTTGAGTATACATGTTAATAATGGTCTCTTCTCGTTATTAGGCACGTTTCTTGGGTTCAGACGACAGCTTCGATGAGATGTTCTGCCATGGCTTTCTATTAGCCGTATCGATACGGGTTGGCCATATCTGATGAACAATAGAAAACGGCTGCCCTTGAAGTCTAATCATATGCTTATTTACGACCTTATCCAAGCCCTGGGGCTGCGGACTAAGGGCTGCAAATGCTTAATTATCAATCCCAACATAAGTAAATTGCAATTACAAAAGGCAAAGCAAGGTTAACACCGAGTATTAGCAAGGACCGAAGGCTAGTGCATATTACCCTACTCAAGAGCTCTAGTAGGAGCAAGACTCGTTGCTTTGACATGTTGTAGGACACCCAACCGGATTCCCATCCTTACATGATAGATAACCTTATTTCAAATCTAGAGATTGCCCTGAGAAATTATTCGTCTACAACCAAACAAGAAATCTTGGTAGTCAGCTATTTCCAGAATACTCACACATGCCTACGCGGTTGACATGTAATACAAGCTGCGGCGGCAATCATTGTTTAAACTATTTGCCTTTATACGATCGTCTACGTGAATCAAAGGTTGTCCATCTCATCAGATGCAGCAAGCAAATGAGGCATATTTTTCTCTCTTAATAAAATAAACAAGCATATAGAAAAATCAAACGTCAATGAGACATTCATTACTGGCATGCTAAAAGACACTCTTCTATACAAGCTTATAATGGGAACGGAATATCATTTTGGAGAGCACAAACATTTAATGGATATGCGAGAAACAGTGGGCGGAGTCCATCCATCAACTGTTTAGATTAAATTTTTTCTCTTGGATATAAGCAAATGTGAGTCATTTCTCAATTTTTTGTGATTTCTTCCCTCTTTATCTTCCAACATGCTCCATAAAAACCAACAAAACAACCATCGTACCAACAAGTCTTCACTCACAATTGTGCTCAAGATTGGTACCTCATCCATTTGCAATGAAAAGACACATTTCCCATTGTTGTCCAACTTATCGTCCTTGGTGGAGACCGTCTTGAGCTTGAAGGCCAGTGGACATCGTGTGATCCTCGTTACAAGTGCTTCTATCGGAACAGGTAAATAGGCGCTCCCTGCCCTTGATCAGACAAACAGCTAGCTGAAGGATCTACATTTGCAAAATAGGTCTCCGTAGATTGAACATGGCCGAAAAACCATCCAAATTGGCCGCTAAACAGGTAAATCAACATGGCATTTGTTTCGAAACCTGTTCAGCATTTAAACGACGTTACAGGCTGTCGCTGCTGTAGGTCAAGGTCGTTTGATGGCACTGTATGATGATTTATTCGGTCAATTCCACCAGCCTGTTGCTCAACTCTTACTGACGAAAAATGATCTCGCTGATCGCGCACAATACCTGAATGCAGTCAACTGTCTGGAGGAATTGTTGGACATGGGAGTTGTACCTATCGTCAATGAAAATGATACCATTTCAACTCAAGGTGTGCGTTTTGGCGATAACGATACCTTGGCAGCTGTGATGGCCGGTATGATCAAGGCCGACTATTTGTTCTTGTTGACTGATGTCGACTGCCTGTATACGGATAATCCTCGTACCAACCCTGATGCTAAGCCTGTTACTGTGTGCGACGATTTGGTCAAATTGAGAGAGCAAGGTAACATCTAGAGCCTGATTTCGATTGCTTGAGTTACTTATTCTTTGAATCTTTCACGTTAGTCTCGGTCACTTCAATGGGTTCATCTCTTGGAACAGGTGGCATGGCAACCAAATTGATTGCCGCTGATCTGGCTATTGCAGCTGGTGTAACTACCATCATCACCAATGGATCCAAGACCTATAATATTGCCAAAATTATCGAAGCCGATACACAAAACAGCACCACTACAGAATTTACTGCTGATCATCCTCTGCACACTCGCTTCATTGCTAAAAACAATCCTTTGTTGGATCGCAAATGGTGGATTCAGTACGGTTTACATACAGCAGGCACCATCTTTGTCGATGAAGGAGCAGCCAAAGCCATGTTGACCCCTCGTTTAAAGAGCAGCTTGTTTGCTGCAGGTATCATTGAAGTCGAAGGCCAGTTTGTAGCACAACAAGCCGTTGCCATTACTCTTCGTAAAAAGACAGCAGACGGTAAGTTTGAGGATACTGTCATCGGAAAGGGTCTGGTCAACTATACCAGCATCGAAATCAACCGCATCAAGCGTTGTCGTAGTACAGAAATTCCCAACATCTTGGGCTATGTTGATGCGGATTGTGTAATTCATCGTGATAATCTCGTTAGAACCATCGATGAAATTTAGAAAGCTAGCCCTATTCATTTGTAATTTTATTCATACTATTAAAAGCTCATCAGCTTCTTTAATTCATATAGTCGTCTGTGTAATTCTTCCTTGTCATTTTCACTCTGTGCATAGCGTATCTTGATGTCAATCAGGACAGATTCTGCAGTCTGTAATTGATCTTCCAGTGTTGAATTGTGGCCAATCAATGAAGCGTTTTCACTGCATAAACCTTCAAACTGGTCTTTGGTTTTTGATTCAATCTTTTCTGGCAGTTCAGTAACAGCTTTATCCAGCGAAGACACCAGTGTTTTCAGCGAAGAGCCTTCGTCTTTGAGCGTGTTTAGTTCTCGCAAGGTATCTTGCAGCTGACCATCCACATCCTTGTGTTCCTGTTTCAGAGTTTTCGTCTTGGCTTCGAGTGCTTTCAGCTGCTTCTTCATCTCAAGATTTGATTTTTGCAGTTCTTCAATGATGCTGGCATCTGCCAACTCCTTTTGTATCAGGGCTTTGTGCTCTTTCTCGAGTTGCGATAATCGCCTTGCTGGAAACTCCAATTCACACGCATCACTGACAAAGCGACGGTCATCATCCTGATGGCATAGGGGTAAGCAAACGGACCCTTCATGCGAATGCTCATGCTTACCTTGTATTCTTCAAACAAACCGTTCTTTAAAAAGTCAAGCAAGTGTTCAAAGTCAAAGCCCAAGATGGTCGTTTGGTTTCTTTTGAGTAACGCAATGGCAAATTTGAAGATGGAACTGATGCCCTCCGTGAAAATGACATCGTATATGCGGTAAACAAGATTCAGAGGAAACTTGTAGGCAAAAAGTGTCATGAACCACTGTGAGGCATACATGGTTGAATTGATGCCTTGCTGCTTTAGATGGCGGGCTACGTGTGGTAAATGCTCTTGGACCAACGCATCGAATTGGTATAGGCGCAATTGAAGTCCATCCATATCTGGGGTGAAGTGTCCCCGTAGGCCATACTTGTTCATCAGCTGAATAAGCACACAGAATGCGTCTTCGTCTGGCATCTATGTTCAATTTTGTTGGCACTGGGTACCATGTAATGCAGTAAACACTTACATTTAATAGCATCGGTCCTACAATGAACGCTAGACCTTGGCAGTAACCCACTTCCTTGTCATATAAGCTGTAGGCTCTGACAACGTTATAAAGACCCTCTTGGCCCTGTCCGTCAGTCTCCTTAAAGTAGGTATGTCCTGGAAATGTACGGGCCAAATCGCGCTGGATCATCTTGTCATAGGGACTTGGCAGCTTCAACAAATCCATGTATTTTGTGACCAAATCTTCGTCCTTTGACTTGGCCAGTAATTGCCAAACCATACCGCGAATGGAAGGTGGGATACCAAATCGAATGTGTTTAATTAGGTCTTTATTGACCTTGTTGAGGTTGTGAAAGTCGCACATGATGCCGGCCCAAAAGTCTGGGAATGTGTGTATTAGTAAAGTACATTTCATTTGCATGCTGACTACAAAACTGCCTTACCCCAATCGTAATCATCGCCCTTGTTTTGAGAAACAAGGCTATGGCGGATGGATTGTCTTTTGAGATTCTTGATAACTTTGGATTTAGGATCGTTGGTATTGGAAACATTGAGCTGCTCCATTTGTGCTAACAAAGCTTCTTGAAAGCCGGGTAAAGGTGAGATAATGCTGGTAGGTCTTGACAGCCTTGTTTGTCTAGCTGCAAATGATGCTGAGGGTCGAGGGGCTGCAGGCGTGGTATTGATGATAGGAACAGTATTCTGTTTGGATGGTCTTCTGGACGATGCAGGCGATGTGTTGGTGGAAGAGGAGGAGCGGAATGGCGACCAAAGGGCGAATATGGAACGGGTTGTCGATGTGCTGGCAATGGATTCATTGTCAATGCTATCTCTTTGGGATGAAGGGGGTGATGGCGCTTGAGACAATGGAGATATGGTTGATTCGTAGATGACATCTTTCGGAGGAGGCGGTGGAGCAGCTGTTTGAAGGCGGGTGGGCACAGGCACAGCAGTGATCTGTGGTTTCTCGCCACTCACAAGAGCAGAAGTGATGATTTTCAGTGGATTGTATTCCTCCTTCTCTTCTTCGCTGGGTAATGAAGATGGCTGCTGATCATTTAATGAAATTTCGTTCATATCAGATAGTGATGAAATAGTAGACATTGATTGGCGAGATTCCGATTGAGAGGGAGGGCGATCCACAATAGGAGAAGAAGTCGTTGTTGCATCCTGTTCCTCTTCCTCCTCTTGAATTGCTTCCTTCTTGTCGCTAGGTGACTTGATGGGCGGTGTGAGGATGGTATCTTCTGAATATGTGCGCAATGGCTTTTCAAAGTAAGAGGTGGAGTCCATGGACGATGATACCGATGAGGAATCATCATCTTCAGCAAGTGGAGTTGAGGTTACTACATCAACTGAGTCTAATTTGTGGTTATTAAATCTAATATTAAATCTTTCATGTTTACTGTATTTACTGTCTGATTCTGTGCTAGTTTGCTTGCTATTGACTTTTGTACTCAGGGCAATGGAGTCTGTATCATGGAACTCATATTCGTCTGTGGAATCATCAGAGTAAAAATTGATGGCTTCTTGCTGTTCCGGCAGGAATTCCTTTTGCAACATTGCATCGTTTGCTGAATCGATTACTTTTGTCATTGGATGTGGGATTGTACAGGGTGCAAGGCGAGAGAGAGGGAAGGAGGGAGGGAGGGAGGAAAAAGAAAAGAGAAGAAGAGAAAGAAGCAAGAAATTAGTCAAGATACACGAAGGAGGTACAACAATTTATTAGATTTCTGCCCTGCGAAATTGCTTAAATATGTTGATTCAAAGAGGCGACATTTACTTGCCGCGATTGCTTAAATGCATCTGGAATTTGTGAGATATTTGATTGCCTCGAGGGTCAGAAATCTGACTATACTACAGTAGCTAATCTTTCTTTGTTGCTTTAAAAAGCCAAACGGGATGAACCGCGAGAAGGTGAAGATTAATTTCATCCCAAAAAACAAGGTTGCGCACAGGTACATCTTCCAGGCCTTCAAGCTGGTCAAAATACACGCACTTTGAACCGAGAGCAAAGTCGATGAAAGAGGGACTCTCGTTTCACGTTCTAAACTCGATCAAAACTGCAAGAGGAACTCTCATTACAGAGTTGAATCCGGACAAACTTCGACTAAAGAAGACTTCCGTGAAGGTTTCCTTAAACAACCTAAAGGAAATGGGATCAAGCCGCTTGCCAAATGCTCCAACAGGTATACCGGTAGAATCGTTTGTACTCTTGTGACAGTGTAGGTGGCTGCTGATTCGAACCAAATAAAAGACTACAGATTGTATTCTCACCAAACAAATCCCTTTTGCACTTGATTCTAGCAATTTATCTTGAACTGATAAACCTCGGCACCTTGATAGCTGTGATCCAGTTAAACTGGCACTGCTTATTTGTGTTGACAAACAACAGAAACATATTTACCCATCAAGAATACATTCATTTTTATAGACAGTTGTAGCTCTTCTGGCACAATCCTTAAACTCGACAATGTTGTTATCCGAATCGTAAGTGCCTGATTTTTGAATTTACAAATTGAAAGTGTTTCTCAACTAGTCTCTTTTCTTATAGTTGGATATGAATCCGCTCTGAATTCAACGCTTTTCGCACTGTAGCCTTATCCCTGAATGGTGTCATGCTGCTCACTGCAGAGCAACACAATGCATACGACATCAATGCAGGAATTGGAGCAATATCTTGCAAGCTCACAGAACGCTGTGCATTGGAAGCCACGCGTCGACCCAGGAGGAGACGTTATCAAATATGATTCAAGACTTTGAGTAGGCCTGCACTCAAGAAAAAACGCCGGCGAAATCTAAAAGAGCATTTGGATGGATGGGGAAGCTCTTCCTTAGAAAGAAGTGCAAAAGCAACGGAGGACTAGAGATTCAGCCTGCTGGTGTGTGCTTGGAGACCGAAATAGTTCAGCTAGATAAGAACGTGCGCGAGAACAAGAGCATTTTGGGCTGCTTGCGATCACATTGTGGTGATTATGCTGACAATAGCCTTCTCACCATTGGTACGGATGTTATTGGTAATGTTTCCAGAAGAAAAAAGATTTGGTTGCTTTACATATGTCTAACTTTTGCTGTAGGTTTGAGCGGATATCTGTATGTCATTAAGCAATTTGAGGATGTGGTGGTTGCAATCAAGGCCCATGACGAAAACTTGTTTCTACCAGCAGACATTGATGAGATTATGGATTTTATGGACATCAATACATTGGATCAGCTACTCAATTATATGGTTAGCATTACAGCCTTAAGCACTGTGCATTCACTCAACGCAATCTTTCGCATAGGATGATATTTATTACCAGTCTCTATCAGAAAGTCAAGTTGTCATCCAAAAGATTCAACCGACGACGTACCTCCCTTAGAAAGAAGCATGAAAGAAGTGGAGAGAAATCTGGTGGGGCTCGTTTCCTCAAGCTGGAAACCCAAAGAGCTGTCGGAAGACTCATTCACGATCAATGTCTTTGATCCGATTTCAAAGCCATTTATCACTCACTTTGCCAATTCCGTCTATCATGGCAATGACCATGTTTTAGAAGCTTCAAAAAAAAGAAAAACAAAGCAATCAAGTGGCTGCACAGGAAGAAAGCCAGACAGAGCTGTCGATGTCATTGTGAATGGCATTTCGTACCATATTGATGGTGGAGATCAAGGCTGGAGGTCAATGCAAGGGAAGACCAGATCTGGTAAAATTAGGCACCATGATGAAGGATAACGTCAACTTCGTTCTTGAACAAGGATACAGCCGTAAAAAAGCACTACAGGAGTGTCTCAACAAAGAAACACTTTTGAATCCACCAAAGTTTGGTACCCTAAAGTCACTGCTTAAAGTTTCTTACTTTGACTTCTCCCAAGCATCATGCCGAGTATTACAATTAGAGCACTGCAATGTTTCTTCTATTAAAGTGCGCAGTACTTTTTTTTTTCTTATTCTAGTTGAATAAACCAAGTTTTTGTCCAATTAACTGTATGATGTATACATCAAAACATTGCATTTCACAAGGATTACAATAGCTACACACATTTGCTCGACACAGCGGATGCTCAAATCTAGTAATTTACTAGCAGATGCTTTCCATGTCCAGCAAAAGAATGATCTTCTTTCTGTTCATCATATCGTCTTGAACGAGCCAAATCAGCTATACTCGATACAACATTGCATAGACGACAATTAGAAAGCACAATGCACTACCGCCTCTCACTATTTCTTATTTTCAACACATGGATTGCCTCGATATATGCAGCCGACATCAAAATGTTTTGCAAATGCTTTTGTGGGTCCAACTCTACAGTATTCGAGCTCCCACTGCTTGATCCAAAACCTTGCGGCAACTGCACAAAGCAGTTCTGTTTGGACAATGTCAAAGATGGCATGTGTGATGGCATTGCAGACGCAACATGTCCCAGTAACGATTTCAAAACAGCTTGCTTTGGTAACTATTTTTTTGGAGCCGTGTAGAACCCAAACGCTAACCATGTATACAACAGCACGCGACTCTTATAAAGACGAAATCATTGTTCGATCGTTCTTGATCATCACTATTGGCTTGATCCTCTTTTCGCTCATAAAGCCGTTTGTTGACAAGTGGCAAAAGGTATTTCATTCACAAGTGCTTTAGAGACATGGATGCTGATAACGATGGAATCATTAGGAGCGAGCTGCCAGACAACAATACAGCGCTGTTTCAGCTGTCGAGCAATAGATTGCACATTACCACATACATTTATTACTACTGCCACTGTATATATCTAACATCCCTAATAAAGATATTTCTTGTTGGGAAAAGAGTTGGCAAAAGTTGTAAAATCGGTATAGGAGTGACCGATGCTTCTTTTTGGATTCGAGGCTGGAAATGTCGTTCCAGAGACAATGTTGCATAAACCAGACAGCCCAATGAGCAACGCAGAAAGGGAGTCCCTTCTTTGATGTGAGCGGCCATGCTTCACCAGCAGGCATTCAGGGTTAACGCACACATATGTTCCGTTCACAGTCTTGAGTTTTCCGTTTTGGATGACAACCGGATGCGTTGTTTTCTTGAAGCAGAACCCACACGTCTGCGATGTGTTATGCTCATTCGTGACGCACACAGAAGTGTAAAGAGAGTGCTTTTTTGGTTTCCAAAAGCCACCGTATCGCAGATGTCCTTTAATGCGGGATCCCACTCCAGTTCCTCGATCACCAACAAAAAGGATGCTTTTAAGCGTCGTGTCTCCCTTTTTTCGCTGTGGATTGCATTCGTCGACGTATTGTCGCTCTCGGGCGCAAATTCTGTCTAATTGCTGCTGGTACCCATTTCTTTTAGCCTTCAAATAGTCTATCAGTTGATGATATATCCCTCTGACTTCGTCTAGAGAGTGCTTGTTGGTGCCTTTGACTGTATCATCTTGGTCGGCTGGTTGTCTCTTTATGATCCAATGTTGATTTTTAGTCACCGTATTTCGATAGACGCTTGAGATGTATAGTAGTATCAGCAGCAGTATTAGTAGCAGCAGTAGTAGTAGTAGGAGGAGGAGTACCCCAGCCGCCAACAGGTGTATTTCTGCCAGGGAAAGCTCATGTTTTAATGTTGCCACAACAACATTGAGTCTTGTTTGGAATTATTTGCACCATCCTAGAAATACACTCATCAGTTTGCTATACTTGAGGCCATGAATGTAAAAATACTTTAATACATACCTTCAGGAAGGTGCTTTTATTTTTAATAAAAACATTTTGGGAGAAGAAAAAGAAAAGAAAAGATACCTTGCTGACCAAACTTTTATAATGTGGAAATATTTAATCCACAAGAATAAATCTTGAAAACTCGACAACAACATCCACATCAGCCAAGATAAAACCAAGCAGGCATCTTTGCCATTCGATTAAATCGACCCCCCCCCCAAGACGATTTCTGTAGGATCCGCAATCCCGTTGTATAATGAGTGCAATCATGAATGAGCTATCGAAACTACATCCTCGCCTTGTACTCGGATTCGTTTTCGCTATGGTGGGGAAATTGTTTAGATCAGCTTTTTGGGCCAGTTGATGTAAATTAGGCTTTCGAGGTCTTGGATCCGCTGTAGCTAGGAAACCACAGATCATGCCAAATTTTGAGCTTTGATCCGATAGTCAAGGATTGGATTCTTTATGTAGCGGCAATACTACACTGGATTTACATCTCTTTGTTTTCTGCGAATAATGATACATGCCAACACTGTTGGCTACAATTACCAACGATATACTACGTCTACATTTACCAATTACGCATAAATCGCGGGGTTGCTGCTCGAGATGGGCATGATGTAAGGAAGGAAATTTCTAAAATCTTCTAGCAAAAAATGAACCGGAGCCACTTTTTTTTTTCGTTATAAAAAAGAAGCATTTCTTTTCTTGTTGTTTCATTAAACTTTTCTTACACTCTAGATATATAGAAAGAAACAAGGAATCATGTTTGGCTGTATCGCTGCTGGTCGTTTAGTAAGTATAGTTGAGGCTATTCTGACAGCTTTCTTAGTAGACGGAATACTAACATGATGCTGGTATAGGTGCAAACAAACTTGCAACAAGTGGATGTGAATAAATACGTTTTTGAATTAGCTGATGCGCAAGCTATCAACCACATTACGGTGTTCTTATTAGGCACAATTCCATTTGAGCCTGGATTTGCTGCCACAGTGCATTTGCTGTGGCCAAACAAAGATTGGCAATTGCTGGGAGGGTAAGTTGAATGGCATAGCAACGGTATCCACACACCACTCACACCACGCTCATAGATTATCCAACGAAAAGCCAAGCGCCATCTTTAGAATTAAAACAAAAGAATCAGCCGTCAACAACATGCAAATGTCTACAACAGCAACACTCGGTATCTCGATAGAACCCATCCAAGTGGTCGAGCAAGAACTATCCACCATCAACCAGCCCCTCACATCGTCTGCATTAGTCAAGCCTAGTGTCAATGTATCTCAAGTGGGCCAAATGGCAGGCCGCGTATTAGAAAACCTGTACAACTACTGTACATCGTTCGCAACACACAATCTACCACCCAACGCCATTCCACTAGGCCAACTGACAGAAGATGGCTATCTACCTCTCAAGACTTTCCAAACCTGGTACGAGAACTTGTCAAGGAAGTTGGCGTCCAACCCAAATTATTTGATAGAGGATAAATCAGCCTAATAAACCCTACTAGTTTATTTGCTTTGTCAATTCGCATATATCTCGCCCCAATGCCAGTACTTTGCTGCTGGTGATCACTTTGGATGTCTTTTTCTCTTCAATCACGTGTTGAATGTCTAATGCAGAGAGCAGATCAGCGACCGAGGATGTGTCTTGAGGCGCCAGGAATAAGCACTTGCTGATGGCTGCCAACAGACGATGAACTGAGGTAGTAGTAGCAGCAGCATAAGGTCAATACCTGCGGTACATCATGTAACGAGTATACTTACTAATTTCTTGGTCCGTCTCCTTGATCAATGCGTCCATCACAGCGCTGGATAACTCGACTTGCCAATCATCATCCTCTTGCTCAGCCATGCCAGAGAATGTCCCCTTTTCCTTTTCCAATCTCTCGACTGCAATGCCTGTGGAGCAATTGTACGCGAGAGAGGCTGCTGCCTGTCTGACTTGCGCATCAGAGGCCAGCAAACTTGTAACCAACAGTTGCGTGAGCTGAGAGCGGTGGGATGCCGCAAGATTTGAGGTGAATTGTGTGGTGGATAGTGTTGTGTTGGCGAATATATTACAGGCGATTCTCAAAATCATCAGCCATGTTGCTTTGGCAGGCGATTCGCTCTTGGATGCAATGTCGAAAATGCTTGCAATTTGAGAAGCTACAGTAGGATTTGAGTCGTTTGTGCAAGCCGTGTCAAGGTAGATACTTACGATCATGTACGTAGAAATCAGATACCGTCTTGGATAGCAGCAAAGATCTGTAGATATCAAACAAGGGAAAGAGCTGATCCACTGTTAACTTTTGCAGCAATACATCTATTCAAGCCATGCATCGCAGTTGAGTCTCTTGCTATCGACATATCCTCTCTCTCTCCTCTCTCTGTGTGTACAACTTACCAACCAACGCCTTCCATTGACCCACATTGAGGCTGGCATCCTTCTTTTCCAGAAAAGCCTTGGACTGATCCAATACGCTCTTTTGATCCGCATCCAGAGTGACGCCTTGTGTCTCCAAAAACGAGTTTAGCTTGGTGTAAATCATGTCCCATTTCCCAGGTGTAGAGTACAAGATGGGCACATTGGGTTGATCCACCACAGCTCTAAGCAGGATCTTTCTATGTGGATGAGCTAGCTCAAGAGAGATTAATCAATCCATTACTCGCATACACTAATCAGCAACTTACGAGGAAATGCTTCAAACAACAAGATGTCCACCTGGCTCTTCAACTCTGCATAATTGGCTCCCTTGAATTCTGAATACTTTTGTCCATTCAAAAACAACTGGAAAGTAGGTGTAGCACGAATACCGTATTTTGCTGCATCGGGTGCCATGGACGTATCCAAAATGACGCCCAAAATTCTAATCTGTTCGCTCTCACGGTTCTTTTCCACGATCAAGTTTTCGAAATCAGGCTTAATCATGCGACAGGGAGGACATGATGCCGACGTAAAGAACACAATCACTGCCTTGTAAGTTGAGATGAATCCGTCTACTGCAGAAGCTGTGCTGGCGATTTGTACTGGATTCACGGTTGTAGGTGCAGCCGATGTCGCAGCAGAAGAGATGCCTTGCAACATGGATGCTGCTTCTGCTGATGGTTGCTGTGGTGCTACTGTGCTGCCACTGCCGCTGCTCAATTTGGATTGACCAAACATCCCTTCAATCATGGGTAGAATCGACTGTCCAAAAGGTCTAGTGGTAGAATGGTATATCAGGTCAATGCACATCCAATGAGTCTCTGCTGCTGTTGCTGTACTTACGTGTTGAGGAATTCAGAGGGTAAATCACTGATATGGCTAGGTATCGTCTTGCCAACCAAGAACTGGCAAAGGTCGTTTGAGAATGTATTGCAATTAAAGTCTAGCAAGTGGTACTTTTCGGCACTATGAAACTGTGTGAGTACAGGCAGAAACTCGCATTCTATTGAACATGGACTTACGTATAGACTGAACGAAGACTGTCAATGTACTCTACGACAACCTCCAATGGCAAGAAGGTTTCTCCCATATCAATGACTTCAAGCGGACGTCCATGCTGTGTTGTTCCAGGCGCCGAGGCCATGATGCCTTGACCAAAGTAGAACTCTTGGCCAAATACAACTACGGAAGTGTGCCAGATACCGTCAATCTGCTTGCCTGTCAGTTGCCGAGACATGGAGCGAGCCATGCCCTGAGAGAGATCATAGACGTATAGTTTCACAGGTTCAGACATTTTGCGTGTGGTGGTGATATAAAAAAAAGAGAGAGATAAAAGCAAAAGAAAAGCGACCTTTTTATATAGCTCGAAAGTTTTCTAGTAAATTCACTTCCACGTAGCTAAAATTTCCAAATCGAGAAAAAAGACGGGATTGCGTATCATCTTTCTCTAGTTCAGGCACCACTTGATTTGGCTTGTGGTTGCCATGTATACCACATTTGACATTACCAGCAGCGTCTGTAGGGTGCAAATCCACCTGGATAAATTACTGCTCAATATATCAAAGCACGAGTTTATGCACATTGAGCTACAAAGAAGAGCCAATTTTTAAATCATTTGTAACTTGTGCGACCAGATTGATATTTGTTGGCTGCCCCTTGAATTCATAAACAGAAAAAGCTTTCTTTTTCATCATTCTTTGTTTCAACAACAACAACAAAAAATGGAAGCATTTCTAACAACATTACCGCCATACGTCCATGAGTTTCTGGACAAGTATCCTCCCACAGATGTCTTCAACTTGCTGCGAGAGCTGATATGCTTTGCTGTGCTCTATTCTGAAGATCGTGATAAATTGAATCAGTCGACAAGCGACTTTTTAAAGAAGAGACAGCAAGCAGAGAATGTAAGTAGTAGAGATTGGCATACATACAACAGACCCACTGAGTGCTTGTTGTCGATGGATAGAAGGACCACCATGAGCCCGAAAAGACTGACATTGCTCAAGAGGACGAGCAGCAAGAGGACGAGCATCAAGAGGATGCCACTGTGCCTACAGAGAAGCGCATTGATTCCATAGCAGAAGAGACCGATCATGAGATACGATCACTCAAGGCCAAGCCTCTATACAACGTTCGAACAGGCGAAGCCATACACACAGACACATCCAACATGCCAAATACGTTTCCTGAATGGTGGGGACATCGTGAGTCAGAGCCGCACAAGGTGGAACGCAGCAAAGAAACCATCAACCATCATGAGGAGCATCATCACGACAAGACATTACCTCAGAGCTTTGGCACCTCTTGGATATCATGTAAGTAGCGTAGAGAGGATACATGTGGCCCTCAAGTCTGTACTGATATGCCATGTAGGGGAGAACCAGCAACCTACGTCGACACCAACGACGACGACAAATTATCGTATGGAAAGAGCAAGAAGGTGAGGATCCATTGTACTGCGTTGCAGGCCAACCATTGAACAATGAACAAATAGCCAGATTATCCCAGATTTGAGGTCTTACTTGGTGGAAGATTCCAAACTAACCACATCCCGCACTGCACCCCCCTCCAACTCATCCTCAGCAGCAGCAGCAGCTAACAGCAAGAAGAGATACTCTTTGAACACCACTCATTCCAAGGCAATAGCAATAGTGCCACCCTCCTCCACTGCATCTACTACCTCCAAGGCAGCCGTGGCTAAACCCAAGCGCCGTATATCCTGTAAGTTAAAAGAAAGCTTAATTCAATCTGACAGAACAAGCCTAATCATATCCATTTCTCAGCACCACCTGTCTGTGATTCCCCTGTAGCAACAACAGCAGCTCCAGCCACACCCTCTTCCAAGTTTATTCAGACAGCAGCAAAGCAGCAGCAATTACGTCAAAATAAAACCATATCACCCTCATCTTCAGGCACATCGACCGCCGCCGCACCGCCCACTCGATCCGCATCTGTCATGCTGAAACAACCCAGACAAAACGCAGCCATGCGAGCCAGAGCAGAGCATGCCCGCCAACAGCAAGAGGAATTGGAAAAGAAGAAGAATGCGCCTGCCATTGGATCATCGACTAGCTTGAGGCTAAAGCAAAGAGTGAACTCGGGCATAGACTGGGAGTCCATCAAACGAGACCGAAGAAAGACAGTGGCCGAGCCCCCCACTAGCACTGCTAGTAAAGAATGACGAGCTTCTAGAATAAAAAAAGAACTGCAACATGATTTGATGAATGGAGAAAAAAGACCGCCAACATGGAAGGGGGATGGGGCGGCAATGATGTAAAGAAGTGGATATAGCATGATTTTATTCGATTTCAGGTTTGGCAGCGATGAAGGATGTCTACATATATTCCGTGGTTTTCCGTCCCTTTTCTTTTCTCTTTACTCTTTCTTTTCCTTCTTCTTCTTCTTCTTCATTATCTCAATTCAATGTCAAAGGAAAACAGCACTCGTTCGCTTTCAAGCTGGCTGCAAAACATCAAGCATCACCATGACAAGAGGCCGTCTGTTACCATCGTTACTCCTGATGAGCAAAAATATGTAGTCAGTGATCCAGTCATCATGGAGGAGCATGAGCACCAAGACGAGCCTATTGTGGTGGCCAATGTAGAGCCTCCAGTGGCTGCTCGTGCCAGTGCCGATGCCAACAGTGTCCATGACGATGACAAGGCCTCCACCAAGAGCAAGCCTGCTTCCATCTTCTCAATGAACGGTGCCGCTCGCAAGCTAAAGAACAACCTGATTCACTTCCACAGACCCCACGGACTCTTGTTTCAAAACCAAGCCAAACCAACAGATCATGATCACCAGCACCGTGAAAGCGAAGAGGACAAACAGCGTCAGGGTAGCGAAAACTCGACAGATTCACATGCCAGCACCTGTGCCTGTTGCAACTCCAACAACACTTCCAACAATGACGCCGACGACGAGTACGAAGAGCCAGAGCAAGCAGATAACGACAGTGTCCGCTCAAAGGACTGGACCAAGCACCCGCCCTGTCTATGCAACACACACATCAGCGAGGCCGTGGACGAGGGCGATGATGGCAATGATGGCGATGGTGCTAGTGTGCATGGCCACAAAGATGTCAGTCGAGACAACTCGGTCTTTTCGCTGCCCGAGGACATTGATAAGCCTGAGGTGGGCTTCAAGAAGCTCAGAAAAGACGGCGATATGATCGATTGGGATGAATTGAGTACGTTTATGGAGGAGCGTGATGAAGATTACGACGAAACCAACCAGCCATTGGTGGAATATGCGAAATCAAGGTTGTTTACACGATCTGTGATACGTAATGACCTGGTTCGACTTGCCTTGAATGGGTAAATATGCTGTGTCTAATGAGATTGAATTTGAGAGCAAAACGCATTGACATCATTTGATATACATGTATAACTATAGGCCGTTTCGAAGCCCAATTGCTACAGACTCAAAGAAGCATGCGCTGCACGTCGGTTGTGGGGATGGCTCCTGGTGCACAGACACTGCCAAACTGTTCCCCAACTGGCTGGTGGTGGGCATGGACGACACGACTGGCGGCCCCTCTCCTGATCAGCGAAAAGTGCCTAAAAACTTTAAATACATCCGATGCTACTACGACCTTCTCAAGACACTCAGAGACCTCCCCGCAGACTCGTTTGACTTTATCTATGCTCGGTTCCTGTTGGATGCTTACGGCGACGATTGCTACCAAGAGCTGCTGCAAGAATGCCATCGTATTTGCAAACCAGAGGGCTATCTCGAGTTGTACGAATTGGATATGAGAATCTATGGCAATCCCAAGGCTGGACCTGTGACGCATAGACTGAATGCCAAAGGTAAAGTCCATCTCGTCTTGTTGGCAGGTGCGTTTACTCACATGCTATATCTAGTTTTTCAAACCATGGAAACACACAATTTGAATCCTAGATTAGCTCGAAAAATAGGAGATCTAGCGTCTGATATATTTGATACTCACAGACAAGAACCGTTAGATCAAGACACGGATCAAATTAGAAGGAAAAAGAACAAGCACTACAATTCAAATTACACATCGCTACCATTGGGCGTGTGGGGTGGACGATTGGGCGTCATGTTTAGAGATAGCATCAATGATTTGTTTACGGATTTCTGTCTCCATGACGACCAAGACACAGAGGTCAGCTACGACGGCAGCATCAGCAGTTATAGTGATGCTGTTCCCTACAATGAAGATATAGAGGCCATGGATAGAGAAATGGAGTCGCAAAAAGCATTCATGAACATGCACCATGTCTATGTTAGAAAATGTGCTGCTGCTGCTACTGCTGAATAAATGATAGACGTATACATTTCCATTTACTATATTTGGTGCCAGATATTTCATCATCATGCTGTGTGCCTGTAAATACCACGCTCACGTGCGCAACATGTCAATTATCTCATATCACATGCCTATGGATTACTGTCAATGCTTTCTGAATTACAAATTTCGATTCCACATCACTCAGCATATATCCACATCTTTTGATGAACCGGCCCTGCGATTTATTGGTGTAATCTTCTTCTTTTTCTTTTGCTTCTTCTTTCTCCATCATAATACCCACTTGAAATGAAATCTTACACTACTGAACAAGTCGCTCAACACAACACTGCCAAAGACATCTGGATCATTGTAGACGGAAAGGTCTTTGATTTGACTGAATTTATCAATGACCACCCAGGTGGCAAGAAGGTCCTCACCAAGATGGCAGGAAAGGACGCTACAAAGCAATTCAACACATTCCACAGCGATGCCATCATGCAACGAGTCGGTCTTCCTATGCAAATCGGTGTCATTGGTGATGAAGGTAAGCTATTCCGATGATGATGATGAAAAAGAGCATGATCACTGATAAGCATCATACATGGCAGCCAAATCAAAGTTGTAAATCCACTATTCGACTCAATAAACTATTTATTTGCTTGATCCACAATCAAACCACAGTGTTCTTGTCTCTCCCAACCGTTATATACCATATCGTTCCAATGCTCCTTTCAATGCAGACTTGGCCAGAGGAATAGACACTTCGTTGTAGTATTGTTTGAGTGATTCAGTCTTTTCTTTTGTCATGAGGGATCCTGTAAGGTTTTGAAAAAAAAGGGGGATAAATGACACAGCTATATATATAGCATACATTTGACAGACTTCATACCTGGCAAAGTGGGTCGCTCCATTGTTACATTTCCTCCTGGAAGGCACAAGACAGCTTCGGCTAAAATTGAGGGTTTTGTTAGTCCTTGGCTTTTTTTTGTTGTTGTTGTAGATGGCTTACTATTTTTTGTATCATCAGCCATCAGTTGTAATGCCCCCTCGACTACGACACTCATGGGCGTAAGATCAAATGTGTGAATAAGCTTGCGTTGAGCTGTGTCTGCCTCTGTTTCATTCTTGTATTTGGTGTTGACCAGATCAGTGTCTATATGTAAGCAAAAGACGTTGGTTCTCCCATCTCAAGTCATATAAAAAAAGCCAAACTTACCAACATAAAAGGGACAAATAGCATTGACACGCACATTGCAAATGGATGGCATCAAGCTGAATGACCGAGTATACCCAATAACGCCGTGCTTGGATGCATTGTAGCTCGCCAAAGTACTGTTCTCTGCAGTTGGTAAAAGCCATTTATCAAATGATATACGATGCAACTTACGGTGAGGCTACGAATCCTGCCACCGAGGCCACATGAATGATGCTTCCTCCACCTCTCTTTGCCATGTGCAAAAGAGCTACCTTGGTCCCCTTGATGACAGCTGTAGTGTTTACATCGATAATCTTCTCCTCTAGATCGTCGTTCATTTCACTGAAATTAGAATTGGAGTTGAGTGCAATGCCAGCATTCAAGACGGCATGCTGTGTTGTACAATGTGTCGTTTTTTAGTCCGTGTATATCCGTCTAGTACTCTATCAATAAGAACGTACATCAACCCCACCAAAGGCACTTTCTGCCAACTTGAACAAGTCTTGATTGTCCTTGTATTTCGTAACATCAGTGCGAATAAAGGCTGCCACCTTTGATTTAGCTCTATGATACAATGTGTATACATTAGTCCATGCATGCGTCTTGATATAAATGTTTACGGTACTCTTTGTTATATGTGTCGACAACATTTTGCCCTTCCTTCTCCAATAGGTCCCCAATCACAACACGAGCGCCATTGGCAATCAGAGCATCTGCAATGGCCTTGCCTATACCACGACTAGCGCCTGTGAGCACGACCACCTTGCCGTTGAAGCATTCATAGCTGGATGGATGTGTCATTGTTTATAAGCAACGAAAAAAGTGTAAAAGAAAGAAAGAGAGATAAAAGCAAATTTATGCAGGCTATTTTTATTATCGAGATTGCATACAGAGAAATGACGAAATGCAGATATAGACAAAGCGACCTTTATCGATATATGGCCATGCAAGCATGCATTGATCTACATTATAAATGTACATATGGAGATTGGTGCATGTGTCTCAAAGGAGCAAGCATACACAGCTTGAACACTTGCACAACACATCGGAAATCGCGGTAATGTTAAACTCGATCCAAGCTTCTTGCGTGCCCCTCTTGCCCGCAGAATGCACTGTTTCGCTAGACAATCTCTAATCAGATGTTAATAAGCGCAATGTTCAGTGAGCAGCCCTCAAATGTATTTACCATTGTAAATTCAAGGGTTTAAACCACTTGTATTTCGCCAACGAAGCGCGATCTCGGCCTCAGAAGAGGTGAAATCGTGTTCTACGACCTGACATTAGGGTAGGGATCACTTTTCAGCAATTTTTAGGGGATCGAGTTGATCATCGATTTTTGTCAAATTTTGCCCTGTACTAGCAAGGGAAAAATTGATGATTTTGAATGATGGACGTTTTCGCCTCGAAAATGAAGTTTTCTATTAAGGTGTTCCTAAGCTCAAACGAACCGCAGAGAAGCATAAGAGCATGTAAAAGTGTCTTTTGATCGATTTACTACGGTGTTTGTAGACCTTTTCTCCGAAAACGTGTTTTACATTTTTCAACAGTTACTCTCCACAGACTAAAGATATTGCTTCAAAATTAATAACATTAGATTCCTCGCTCAATTTTACATCCAAAACGTTAGAGAAATACCTGTTGTTCGAGTAGAAAGTTCTTGTGTAATTGCCCCTGAAAGGTTTTGGGATGTCAAATTTGTGATCCAGAGGACCAGTGGCAGCAGCAGCTCTGAAATTCAATCCCAGCTAGGCTGTGTTTTGCCCTGACAAGCACCTTTTATGAATGGCAAAAGACGCTGTAGACGTTTAATTGACTTGGCTATGCTCAATCTCTGCCGGTATAACCCTGTAGGTCTCAACCGCATTATGCTGCATTTTAAAATATGACATTTGAGTATACATGTTAAGGATCTCTCCACATTAGTGGGCACATTTCTGGAGTTCAGACGACAGCTTCGATGAGATGTTTCGCTATGGCTTTCTGAGCCGTATCGATAGGGATCGGCCATATCTGATGAACAATGAAAAAGGTTATTGTATTTGAACGACTCAAGTCTAATCAAATATGCCACATACACTTACCTACAGCCTTATTCAATCTCTGGGGCTACCAACTAAGGGCTGTATCATTTTGATAATGCCCTGGATTTCCAGGTTTTGCGAGTATTGAATAGACGCACATGTCTAAACGGTACTTTTCCGAACACACAGACTCGATTTCATGGTCTTTACAGCTATTCAGTTTAAGATAATCTCGATATAAAAGACACTTTCTTCACCCCCCCCTTCTTTCCACCAATCTCTTAAATCGAGTTATGACTGTAATTTCAAGTAATGAGAGATACAAGGTTTATTACAAATCTACATCTATATTTATCTATTGTTTGTTGTTACGTTCTTGCTCTGGCTGAAGAGAAGCAGGAAAAGAGGATGTACCAGAAGCAGCAGTGTTGAAGTCTTGATCACAGCGATCAAATGTTTGTTGAATCTTGGGCAAGAGCGCTCTTCTCCATTGATCTTTACAAGCTTTGCCTGACCGACCGACTTGTTTACCAATTTGACTCCAATGAAAGCTTGTCATGTCATCCAGATTCTTGTATGTAATCACGGCTTTCAATAAAGATTCGCGCATTTCAGCTGTCCAACGAGGCTTTTCTTTGACGGATTTACCCTTCTTGTTATTGTTGTTGTTGCCGCTGCTGCTGCTGCTACCATGGTTGCCATGGTGATGATGGTTGGAGTTACCGCTGCTGCTGCTACCACTATGTCTTTTTGATTTACTGGCTCTTTGAAAGTCGGGGTCACTGTCATCATCTGCTTCAAAATACTCATCGTCTTCCTCTTCATCCTCTTCCAATTCATACATTTCTTCATCTTCATCAGCTTCTGTGGTAAAGGCTGTTTCAGGAGTAGTGGATGGTGAGATGATGATGGGGCGTTCTTGTTGAGACTGTGGCTGTAACTGAGGTTGTGCCGATGGTTGACGATGCGGAAGTGATTCATGTTGAGCCATCACTTCTCTGTTTTGACGAGATGTTTCCTTGCTTTGATGCATGGCTTGTTGATGGTGTTGCAAGGGATAATGGCGTTGTTGGGATGAGTATTGATGCTGCTGCTGCTTGAATTGTTGATTGACACGGTGAACAGCTTGTTCATGAGCCTGCTGATGTTGACGGTAGGCTTGCTGCTGAATGGCTTCTCTTTGATTATACACTTGCTGAGCAATGTAGGCCTTGCTGGCATCAGTAGTAGGGCGATAAATGACAACTGGACTCGATGACATTTTGTTATGAGACATTCCTTGCTGATCCAAGTTACTATGAGCTGCTTGTTGTATGCGTGCCTCTCGAGAACGGACACCTGCTGCAAGTCGTTGTTGTTCCTGATGTACCATTTGCTGCTGAGGCGAGCTTTTACCGACTGTTTGATGTTGACGAGAAGGCTGTGGATCTTCATGCAAGATGCTGCGTTGAATATGAACACCATTGCCACGGATAGAGAAAGAGTTTTGCATGGATGCTGGGTCATTTGCTCTGGCAGGCTTATTGCTTTTGTTGCTGTTTGGCTCTGGCCAAGGCTGAGAGTTGCGGCGATCCTCTACTGCACGCACATGGTGGTTCATGACAGTCTGTTGCTGGCTGTGCTGTTGAGGTTGTTTCTTGTGGCGTTGCTGCTGCTGATGCTGCTGATGCTGATTGCTACGAGAGGACTGTTGCTGCTGCTGCTGATACTGAGGATAGCCATACGTTTGAACTCTAGCATGAGCCAAATAGTAAGCCTGAGCGTGCGCATGAGCAAAGGCTTGAGCTCTAGTCACTTGAGAAGACTGTTGTTGTGGAGGGCGAGGTTGAGATGAAGACGCTTGCTGTGGGCGATGGACTTGATAAACTGAATGGTATTGGGCTTGAGGTGGTTGCACTTGCTCTTGTTGGAGATGGCAATCGTTCTGAAGAGCAGACTCTCTACGCAATTCATCATCTTCATTACGGACAAGCGAGCCAAAGACAGGCAAAGAGCGGCTCAAGGTGGATCTGACAGCTGATTCCCTCTGTCTGTAAATGGATGGCAGCATAAACAGTTCAAAGCGAGGAGGATGAGGTGCTTGCTGAGATGAAGGGCTGGTAGTGATAGGCTGTTGTTCTGGGCTGGCATGGTGAGCAATGGTAGCAGAAGGATTGGATTGAGTAGGTGAGCTTGCTGGAGAGTTCATGCCGCTGCTGGGATGCATACTAGTGTTGCCAGAAAAGCTTTGTTGGAGTTCAACAAGACTGCTAGCAGCATCTTGCTCCTTTTGACTTCGAGACATGGTAGGTGGAGTGTTGGGTGGAAGTGTAGATGAATTAAACATTGAAAAGGAAAGACAAAAGTGATTAAAGGGCTAGTCAGAGGTTTGAAAACAGAGCAACTATATATACAAGTTGATAAATTCATGCCAATCTTATGAATGAATACAAGGATAATGAATCTCGAAATGTACTGTACAATGAAGAGTCCTTTATTGCAAGTGTGGTAGTCATTATTAGAAATTAATGAAAAAAGAGGGGTTATTTGTCTATGAAGGTTTCATGCAGTAACATGGTTGGTGAGGCGCATAATGTTAAATGTTAGACACACTGTCATAACAAAGATACCGTAGGAAGCCAGTAGAACAGCAATGATTTTGCCCGGCTTCCAGGGATCATTCTCGTGTATCTTGTAGTAGAACAGGCCTGGCAATATGAATGAGATGGTGGTCGATCCCGTAGATCCAACAAAAGACAAGACCTAATGAATAAGCATGAATGGGTCTTTTTCATTGTCTGATAGGATGCCATGTTCTAGAGCACTTACCAGGTCCAGTTCTGTCACAGTGATGGCGACAACATAGCTCAAAATCAAAATGGACGTTGTCATGGCAAAGTATTTGAAGGCAGATGGTGGCGGTGGCACTTTGGATCCTCTGGCAGAAGCTGATCCCCATGCCAATACTTTGTCCAACGATGCTCTACACGGATGGGCTTGTAACGGATAGCTGAATATCACCAATATCACAATGGCTAATCGACCGCCTGCAACAAAATAGCTCGGAGGATCTACGCAAAGATTCAGTCATCCGTTGACATGGACACACGAGAGACGCTATACTGTACACTCCATAATAATGTTTCCCCTGACATCCTTGCCAAAGCTCAGATAGCCCAAAATAGCAATGGCTTCATAGATGACAGCAGAGCTGCCAATCGACACTGTAATTACATTTGTAATTGATTGTTTGCTGTTATCCTTGAGCTCATTGTAAACCGAGAAAATCTATCCAACGGTGTGGTGAGTCGTGGTTGCGAGTCTTTTTCAGTGTGATCCGACATCTTACATTTTGATGGCAGGTGAATGCAAACACAAACACCGGTATGTGTCCCAGTACGTTGATGCTAAAAGTACCCAATTGAATAGCATCTTGTGGCGGCGATGGATACGTGGGTGAATAGTAGTGATAGATGACAATGACACAGAGATATACAACAGCTACTAATGCCACTAAGCTGGTATATTTGAGTGAATCCAATTTCCTTAAAAAACTCAGCGGCAGTACCAGCGTCAGCATAAATATCGTGATCCAGAAACGTCGATCTGTGAGGAAATAGGCAATGCTGGCATGGTTTGAGAATGAACCTATCACTTGCGGCATTAGATCACCGATAATGATCAAATAAGACACGGCTACACCAAAGCACTTGATAGCAATGGCTAAATCAAACAGCACAGCTACTTTGGGCCATGTCAGTTTGGATATAGCAAAGAAGGATGCGTTTCTTCCTTCTGTTCGTGCGGCGCATCTCGTTAAAAAGTAGAGCCCCGTTCCTGACGCCAGTGCGGAAAAGGCAATCATCAAAATACCGGGTAAAATACCTACAGATGCCATCGCTGACGGCTGTTTGTGTTGTGTAGAGTGTGATTAATACACGTTTGACGAACGACAAGAGATGTTTTCTATTACCATAGCAAGCATACCTGTTCCCAGGATAGTATTTGCTAGATTGATAACACAACTAAACGGCGAAGCAGTGGCATGCTGTTGCTCATAGTCTTGAACATAAATCGTGGTGGGTTGAATGAAATGCTGCGGTGTGGCGGTCGTTGTTGATGGTGGTATTGTTGGTGGCGCATTGATGTCGAGCGGTATATCATCATCCCCTTCCAAGGGCCTGTATTCAGCAGCTACCATCGTACACCAAGTATAATGAAATGCTAATTTAGTAAATGAGAGAACAAGAGCTACATGCACATCTTTTTTTGCGTCTTTCTTTTGGGTTCCTTTTCCAATGTGACCATCACTGATCTTGCCCATCATTTGCATGTTTGTTGGAATCAAAAGAATCTGACAGAATCATACATAGCAAATGTTAAAAAAGTATCCGAACTGCTCCATAAAAAGGGCAGGATGGTCCGTTGTTTTCTCTTGTTTTTTTTTAAAATTGTACAGAAAATCATGAATACAGATATTTGTTTATTTTGTGAAAATCAACTGTCTGCAAAAGTAGTGTAACTAGCGATAGCTGATCAAATAAGATTGAGTGATTGTATTCATATGTCTGTTTCATACCTAGTTGTTGGGTAGCAACTTTTGCTCCAGATCATGTCGTGCAAAAGAACAGGCAAAGAGCACTAATCCACATCAGTTTGTGTCGACCACAAGCAAAACTGCAACGACATCCACCACATTGCTCCATCTGAAGAAAGAGAAATCGGTTTTCTGCTCAACATCTGCCCCCTCCTTCATAACGGTAGATAATCCGCACCGACGTCTCTCAGTGTGCTTGCTATCGCCTCAAGATTTGTCAAAATCGTGGTCCATCAAGGAGAATTGTATCATTCAGCGAGATAAAGATACGATCTAACCGCCTTGTTCCCCAACCCCCTTCCTCTTCTTATCAGTGAACAGCAATAAACAATTACTCATATTTTCAAGGTTTTGTGATACCCACTTTATTGTAATACATCACTTCTTTTTGTAAATGTCTAAGCATTTACACCTCGAGGTAAATGTACGTTTATTAGAAAAAAAGAGATCTGTCAAAGACCCTGTAAAAAAAAGTGATCTAAAAAAATCCTGATCTATGGATGCGAATACAATGTATAAATCAGAATAAGCACATTGGAGCCACATTTTAAGGGATTAATTAGTCATGAATGACAGTTGCTCAATTAGCATGTGCTTTTTTCGTCTTCTTTCGACTCCATAGACAAACAACTTTTTAGGGATTATCACAAGATTTCTTTCCTGATTACCGAGGAATTATGGTGTATTATTTGTCGTCTGACAAGCTGTCCGCCTCTCCAGGCTTCTAATACGCCCCATCCAAACAGTTGGCCGTGGTCTTACAATTGAATAAGCAAATTCTTCTAAGGGTTCTTTTCTTATCATATTAATTAAATTTGTAAAAGTGGCTTCTTGGATGAATGGATGCAATATTCATATGTAAGCATTTTAAACTTTTTCCCCATTTTTATCCAAATATAGCAAACATGTAACACACAGACATATGAAGGTTTTAAAGGTATTATTAAATCAAATTTAGACCATATTTATACAGACGTTAATCAACATTTAATGCCATGTAGACAAGTTATCATGAGCGCTTAATTGATAGTATCATGGGACAGTGCTAGTTGATCTTTGACTTGAGCCATGATTTACCCCTTGCAACATTTGTGAGAAATGGGTAAAAGTAGTTACAAAAAAGTGGGATGACGGGCAATGTGTTTCTCCATCAAGATCCCATACCTGTCTCAATATCAGTTCCACGTTTTATATTATAGTGTAACCGTCATTAAAAGATGATAAAGTAATATTGGAAATAGCCATTATTGCCTTATTGTCATCATCATTACGTTCAAGCTACAAAAAGGTATAAATATGCTCCAATTCCTTTTCTCAATTGCCTTTTTCTTCTTTTTTCACACTACACTCAAAATCATCTATAGAAAATGCCCTGTATAATTACTCTTACCTCTACTCTGAAAAGAAACTCTGCATCTGCTGTCTCTGGGACACCTGACCTTGCATCGACGTTAGCATTAACTTACAGTCAGCAACAAAATGGCGGTAAAAACTGTTTGATTTGTGGATCTTTTGTACACATGACAAGAGTAAGTGTTATCACATCATTTTGTTGTTGGTCTAAAAAACTAATGTCTACTTGATAGAACTGTCCTGTATCTCCCTAGTTTCTCGCATCTTGCTTATGCCACTATTACAATTATTGCCACATGCACTATGGATCACAAACAAGACAATGCCTATCAATTGATCTATGGAAAAAAAATACCTCTTGCCCATCTTTGATTTAGAAAAGAAGCAAGCATTATGTACCTTTCAAATACACAACATAATAGATACCTTAAATAGAATTACACATAGAAATCATTATTACATTATTTATCATTGAAAATAAACCACTTCACTATAAACATCAAACATATTGAAAAGTAGATCCGTGGAACTTAGGTTCTTCCCGTATGCGTTCCGTTTATTACAGGAGTACATAATGTTTACCACGGTTAAAAAACGTAACATTTGTGGTCTGTTGTATTACATGATTGAATCATTCAACAAATAAATATACCGTAAAATCCCTTTGTTATCACAATTGATAAACGTGTGGCTACAGACAGACAGTCAGACCGATTTAGAACGCTGATTATGCGTATACATATTGATTATCCTATTTCAGGTTCTGCACATGAATGATTGTCTAGATTTTAACCAATATATGTCTTTTGCAGCAAGAAATCCACGTATATGTCAAGTTGAAGCAATGTTGCTTGGATAAAGTTGTAATGGAATCTAACGGAATTCATCCAAAGATTGCCGATTTCCTTACGAAAAATCAACAGACTATTGTTAGAATCATGGCAGACAATGTATTACAGAAACTGGCGATGAGGTGAGATATATTAAATGTCTGGAAGATAGCCGTAATTGACATGTGATGTTAACTTTTCGTTTACGAAACCCATACGATAGAATGTACTACAAACTACTTTTCGCTGTTCCGTCTAAATAGAAAGCTACATAAATAAAACTCACAATGTTATATCATGACAAGGCGATTCTACGGCTTTTATACATGTGATTTGTAATGCTTCTGCCCTTGCTCTTCTTTTACTCTATGACTATTATCAGAATTAATAGGTTATGAGTTCAGCATCCATGCTTAGTTCTCACTGAATTCAGCTAGCCCTTCACTATTACCTCGATTCAAAGTCTCTTAGGATGATAAATGTATTGCTATGTTTTAATTTGTATATCGCAATGGTATGCTGATTTGAGCGATGACCTGAAACAATACAAGGATCTTTTTATTCAATGTTATCCCAACAACTTCATCTTATTCATTATAAAGATTCCACGCCGATTTTTGATCGTCCTTTTTAGATAATGCAATTAAATCTCTTAATTTCGCAACACACCAGCTGTATGATGAGATGATGATTAATGTTTACATATGCGATACAAACGCTATTCAGAGACATTGCAACAGCCAGTTAATTGTAAAGAAGACTTGTAATAATAATTGCGTTATAGCATTATATGATTCTTTATTATGATAGTGTAATTGACGACTATACACTACTATTTACAATGGTTTATCTCACTTGCTGTCCAGTCTTTCAGCCAATCCCATCGCTAGAATGGGCTCGACACACACAAAAATCCTAGAAAAAAAATGCGAGGGTTTCCC
>JAXQGS010000051.1:0-53206 GCA_037040325.1 Mucor sp. M7501 | reverse complement strand
CCCTATGCCAAACGATGACAAAGCATGCTATCATCAAGCGGTTTTGACTACAAGGTGTGGCAACACACGCTCTATGATTCTATCATTCGTAATTAATCCTAATAGATCGTTATCGAGAGCTTACATATAAACCTTATGCCTCAAAATCTACAAATCCACAAGATCGCCCATTTCTCAACAACCATGCTAGCTACAATCCATCCAATTGCACTGGCGTGATCAGCGCGTGCGCGGGGTTTGAAATCAAACAAAAACTCCGATTTCGGAGTCGCAAATTTATGCACTGAATTTGATTGGCTTGTTGTTTGGTTACTAATGATGCTATCGTTCTATTACGTTTAGTGTATTTATGAAACATCTACTCGTTAGAAACTATTTTGATTTAGGTGCTGTGCTGTAGCCACCGATATTTTGTAGCATTAAATAGTAGCATCGAATGTGGCTAGACAAATTACTACACGTCACTTTCGTTATCTACGATGATATGCCGCCTCATATATGGTTCCTGATACAATTTTTACACTTGAGGTTTATTGACCGCTTTCCAATACTCTTAGATGAGTATTGAAACATATGAAGGCACTCGAGACTTTTTGTAACAACCAAAGACTGATACACAATCCATCATAAGATTACGTTCATTTGAACAAATTTAGTAATAAATGCCTACTAGACAAGTACTCGTGGAGGAGGAGTGGTTGCTCAAAGCGATGCTTTAAAACTTCATATTACTGCTTTAATGAAAGAAGTAAGAATTTGATATCTAAGACAATCTTGATTCGAAGGTATGCCATAGAAAGCAATCGGCCATAGTCGCTTTTATTTATTGCAGCATCACAATACACGACCAACGTAAACTAAGGTTTATGCCATGAACTTGGCTTGGTGTTGATTCGTTATGCATTTTTTGTTGCCTCCTCTTCCCTTATGCCTGTTTGTAATGACCTCTTTGTGGTATGCACACTGACTAATACTAATTGTCTTTTGTGTTTGTATTTGTTTATCTGTATTAAAAAAGGTAATACTTTGTCTTTAAGGAATTGGACTGATATCGCAAAAGCTCTCCTATGATGATTATTTTTACCAAGCAATATTGAGCAAATATTTCAAAATGGGCAAATACAAAGCATGTGTAGAATTCGCAAAATCAATTCCATTATCGTTGATAAAGACACTACTTGTCAACAAGGATGGGCAATCGGTTTCCAATCTTGCCAAAGACGTCCACATAACGTACAATCACAAGTAGTTGACTGATATATTGAAATCAAAGGCATAGTAGACAATAGTCGAAGCCGAATAAATTGCTGTAATAATGTACAAGAAAGATTGAGCAATCTTTACTTTACAACAAGTAGCAGAGATACTTCGAGATAGAGTTTTCAAGGAACAGAGTTGTTTATTCATGTTGGACAGTCATGACTGACATTCAATCGCACCCATCATCTTTCATCTAAACATCTGTTTGCATCTAAAAAAATCTGATTAGACTCTCTTTTGTTCCTCTATTACTCATTTTATAAATATGGCAGAACTTGCTTCAGAATATCTCATTCTTTGGGCATCACAAACTGGCAACGCCGAATGGATTGCCAAGAACATCCATACCGAGGCTGGAAAGAAGGGGTACAAAGGTGAATGCTTTGTCATGGATGAGTTTGCTGTGGTACGATTTATGCTCGCTTTTCCAACCGCCCTATGATTCACACTCACACCTTTAAATTGGCTAGGCACCATTGCAGAAGGCAGGTGTGATTATCATGGTCAGCTCCAATACCGGAGACGGCGATTCTCCTGACAATGCACTCAAGTTTTGGAGATTTTTGCGTCGCAACAAGGACAGGAGCTATTTTGCCAACACTCGATTCACAGTATTGGGTCTAGGCGACAGCAACTATTCCAACTTTAACAATAGTGGCAAAAAGTTGGAGAAGAAATTCAAGGATTTGGGAGGCCAAGTGTTTTATGAAAAGGGTTTGGCTGATGATGCTGAAGGGTAACTACGACGAAGGATGTATTTGTCAGCAAAGCGACTAAAGTAAGCTTTCGTAGACTGGAGAATGTGGTGGATCCTTGGATCGAAAAGCTATGGGAAGTCTTACCCACAGTGCTTAAGCAAGAGGGCACTGCATCCATCGAATCATCCGTTGCTCATGAAAAGGAACTGGAAAAGGAAATGTCAGAACTAGTTATTGATCCCGTCGATGTGCCTTATTCAATGAGAAATCGCAAAAAGAATCTCCCCGACTTGGTGGAAAAGTATACCAACTTGGAAAACACATTAGTCGATAATTTCACCATGGAAGCTAGAAGAGAAAAGTTGCCTGGCAAGGTAGCTGATTATACAAAATTAGACAATACACTTGTGGATAGCGAAAAGAAGACCTTCAAGAGTGGATTCCCTCTTGCCATCAGTTTGGCTGGATTAGAAGCAGGAGCCAAGTTGACTGGATTGCCTCGGGTATCTGTCCCTGTTGCCAAGGTGACCAAATTAGAAGGTCAAAAGGCAGAGGATTTCTCTGGAAAGGTGCCTGATTTTGTGTCTACCCCTGTGCCCATCACATATGCCCCAGTTACCATGGTATCTTGCCTGACTGCTCCCGACGCTGTTAAACGTACATTGGAAGTGGAACTTGATGTTGGCGAGGACACTCATTTTGAACCTGGAGATGCATTTGGTGTGTTGGCTCCTAATGACGAGGAGCTGGTGGAGTCTGTTTTGAACAGACTGAATATACCTGAGGAAGAATTCCACCATCTTTACAAGGTCGAAGGCGAGAATTTGCCTACCCATTTACAAAAGGCCACCTCAGCATCATTGATTGAATTGTTCCGTTATGCAGTGGATTTGACTAGTCATCCTCGTAAAGCATTGTTTAGAATGTTGGCTGATCACACTACAGATCCCAAAGAGAAGCTTACCTTGATGTACATTTGCAGCAAGCAAGGCGCTGCTGCTTTCAATGCTATCCGCGATGAATCGCCCACTTTGCTCGATATCTTGGAGACTTTCCCCAGCTGTCATCCTCCCATTGACCGTCTTTTGGATCTCTTGCCTGCCCACATGCCTCGTTTCTACTCTATCTCAAGCTCTCCACTCAAGCGTCAAGGTAAAATCCGATTTGCTTTCAACGTGGTGGAGTACATTACAGCCGGCAAGGCTGAGCGTAAGGGTGTTGCCACACCATGGATGGACAAGATTACCAAGCTGATCCCCGGTCGATCCACACCTACCAATGTTGAAGTCGCTGTTACTGAAGAAATCAAGGTGCCCATGTACGTTCGCCAAAACGCAAATGCCTTTGTTTTGCCTCAAGAAACAGAGCGTCCTTTGGTTCTGATTGGCCCTGGCACTGGCATTGCGCCCTTCATTGGCTTCTTGGAGCACCGTCAAACACAGCGCAACATCCGTCTTTCAATGGGCGGTATTGGCCATCAACCCACACAACAGATCCGTGATCAATTTGGACCCATTTTTGTCTACTATGGCTTCCGTGACAAGAGCAAGGACTTTTTGTTTGAAAAGGAGATCCGTGAATTCGAAAAGGATGGCACCATCTCTCATTTGAGAATTGCAGAGAGCCGTGCTGCCGATGGGCCCAAGGTGTACGTTCAAGACTTGATCAAGGAGGATTCCGCCAAATTGTACGATTTGATTGTAAACAAGGATGCTGCTATTTATATTTGTGGTGATGCCAAGGGAATGGCAAAGGGTGTGCAGGATGCTTTGGCAGAGATGTTGGTGGAACACCAAAAGGTTGATCTGTTGGAGGCAAACAAGACCTTGGTGAGTTGGATCTCGTCAAAGAAGTATCTCAGAGATTTGGTAAGTAGAGTTGTAAAGTGTGAATGGAGCATGCGACTAATTTTAATCGTAATAGTGGGCTTAGTTAAGACTGATATATATGTACAATAAACTTTTTACACGCAAATTATAATACTATACGTAGGCAGAGCAGTAAAGAGAACGGAAACCTTTATTGGTAGGATTTTTGGTTACAACTTAACATTAGAAGCTAGACATCAATGAGTGCCTCTTCGCGCTTGATGAACTTGACCTTGTAAGGCGGTGGCAAAATGTTCAGACCAGCATTTTCTCTGGCAGTGGAGATATCGGGATATTCATCTTGAGAGATGGGCTCAATTTTGCATCGAGCAAATACTTGGACAAACGCATTGAACAGCTCCACCTCGGCCAAATGGGCGCCTGGGCACAGGCGACGTCCAAAGCCAAAGTTAAAGTGATCGCGTTGATTCAATTTTCCATTAGCGGCAGCTTGCATGGTCTTCAGATTGTTCATGTATCTCTCTGGCAAGAAGGATTCAGGGTGCACTGGGTATTGCATGGGGCTTTTGTGCATGCTGTCCATGTTGGCAATAATGGTGCAGCCCTTGGGAAGTACGTAGCCATCCACTTCAACTATATAAACACGATAGATTTAAGCAAATTATCAATATACATCCCTTATGCGACTTACTGTCTCTGTCTGCCGTGTGGGGAAGTCCAAAGTAGGTGGTGGGTCTGTATCTCATGCATTCCTTGATGACTGAAATGCACAGCGGAACCTCGGTTCGCTCGTCAAAGGTGGGAAGTTTGCCGTGTACCTGAATGTACTTGTCGATTTCACAAGAGACTCTTTCTTGCAAGTCAGGATGATGGCACATGATGGCTAAATTCCAGCTGAACGTAACAGAGAGCGTATCAGTGCCTCCCGTAATGAAATCACCTAGAAAGAGAGAGGCATGAGCAAAGCTGTAAGCACATCCAGTCTCAAACACTCTACCCAGCAACACAAGAACATCCTCATCTGGTAAATCAAAGCCATCTTCCTTTAACGATTTCACAGCATTGAGGCCGTCTCGCTGCAGAGCCTCCTCGACGAATCTTGTAAATGCAGGATTTCGAATGGTGTCAGTGAAATGCTTCATTTTTGCCTGTGTGCCAGCGAAATAGTCAAATATGGCGACAATGGGCAAGAAGTTTGGCTTGTCCTTCTCCAAAGCCAAGAACTTCATGCTGGTTTCAATCATGTCAATCACATGAAGAAATTCGGGGTCATCCACTGCATCAAAGCGTCTTCCATAGATAATCTTGAAAACCACGTTGAGGAAGCACAATTCATTGTGTTTGTAGGGATCTGTGTAGCCATTCTTCTCGGTAGATTCCAGTAATCGAGTGGTCAGATCAGAGGTCTCGCGGTAGATGGAGTCCAAGTAGTTTTTGATCTTTTTAGGCGCAAGCACAGATAAAGCTACATGGATTAGGCTGTTAAAAATTGGCCTGCAAACATCAGCATACATATACCTGCAGCTCGATTTTTGTCCCAATGTTTGCCTGGCTGACTGAATGCAATGCCTCTATGTATTTATCAACGTTGGTGGAATAGCCGAAATACCCACCCACATATATCACTGGTATTATACCTTGCTCCGTTACTAAAGTACGTGCTAGAGTAGGTCGTATAAGGTCGATAAGATGTATCAGCACCATGCGTTACAAATATCTTATGAGCCAGTTCGGGATCATCGACGACAATCCACGAACGACGGCCCATCTTGAGCTTGATGATAGGTCCCAGCTCTCGATGCCATTCGCTGACAGTTTTGCCTGGTAATGGCCCAAAAGACCACATATGGCCCACATAGGGATAGCCACATTTGGGAGACGGAATCTCTTTTACTGCTCCGTTTTGCTTTTGCTGTTGCCTGTATGAAATAAACTTGCACGCCGAGTAGACTAGAGTAGCCGCTGCAGCCACTGTCATTACAGGTAGGATGGGATCCTTGTCAAAGCGTGATTTTTGAAAGCGTTCTAGAAAGTTGGTTGAGGTGAACATACTGCTACTAGAAAAAAAATTAAAAAAAAGAGCAAAGAAAAGAAGATTTATTGCAATGGTGGCTACTTGTATTAAGTAAACAGTGCATTGGCTGCATGAACATGTAGGGAGGGGTTACTGCGCCTAAGCACACTTACATAATTTGATAAATTACTGTTTCATTAAAAACAAGAATAGCATTAGAATGGTGGTAGCTTTGATATCTGACATACTCTGATCGTTTGCAAGGTATTAGACAGTAAAATTTACACTTTTATTCACATCAATATTACACGTGCATGATTCTGACAAAAAAACTGGTATAGGAACATGCTAGTTTCAAGGCTCTAGCATCAAACTGTGATAAACTATAGGGCACTCCCAATGTCGATCACGAGACGAGGCGATGAACCCTTCAAATTCGAAAGGAGCAAATAGTCAATCTTTCCTTGTTAACTATCAGACACTTTGCAATAATCAGCACTGGCCAGATGAGATTCGAGTTCAGTCGCATCTCTTGGTAACAATGTAACAGTAGCAATTTCCATACATTCTACTTGCTTGCAAAGTAGTAATGTAGAATGTCATCTGAAGTCCAACGATGTGTACACCAAGCACTGCGTCATATTGATTGTAGCCGATGCTCTCGGCAAAAATTGCGCCAATTCGGATCAGGTCTAATAAGCAAATGTGCTTGTCATCCTGCTGGTCTTCACTCTTGCCTTCTCCAGTCAAGATGGGCTCAATCCAATTAGAGCTTGCGAGTTCGTTCGCAGTGAAATCTATTTGCTTGCTACTATCCTTGAGCACCTTTGTGTTGAGCCTAAGCATTGTAAGTATGTCAGTGTGAAACAAAACTTTTGATTTTTCCATCAACTTACCATTGTAAGTGTCTGTTCTTGTCAGGGTCTGTAAACATTGGGCAAAGTACTGGCTCAGCATAGGAGCATGCTACGGTGTTCTCTCGTATCAGGCCATTGAATTTTTGCTTTGGTATTTTTTGAATGAGGCTTTCAATACCATGGAGGATAGAATCAAGTGGGCAAAACTGTGTGCTGTCAGAGATGTACTTGTTCACACGTCTAGCTGCAGTTCGGCAATCAATGTCATCATTATTGTATACCTACTATCCAGCAAGGAGAACCATTTAATGCGTCAGAATTACGCACCCAAGTCCCAGTGTACATCACTTACTTTAAGAAGTGTATCCACACCCATTTTCACATCACTCTTGATGCCTTGATATTTGATGTTGAGCTTGGATTGAATAAATTTCTAGTATATCATTAGTTAGACTCGGGTAGATAAGACATCGTTTATCAATATTAAACCTACTCAATTTCTGTTTCGCGGGTGGTACTCTTTTGCTTCTTGTTGGATGATGAGCTGGACTACAAGATGAATAAATAAGAATATGAGTTGAAAGACCAGATTGAAAAATTTGCAAGCACTTGCAGGAGATGCCTCACGCTTGTTGGAAATGTTTACATTGCCCATATTGTTGTTGATGGTGCCACTGTTCTGTTGGTTGAACGTCGTTTTGTGCCTATCACTGCTCCCCTCGGCAGCACGCAACCGATGTTTTCTCTTTTAAAAAACATCGATAAGAGCGATATCAAGTAGTAAGATCTAAATACTTACCTTCAGCGTGCGCATGAAAGTCTCGAATTTCTTCTTATATCCATGAGGTCTTGCTTCATTTTATCCACGATTTCGTCGCTATCACAAATCTGCAGATAGCCATTGAAGGCTTTTCTGGTGTCCCAATACCATGTTCACGCTTTTAAGTTGCTCCCACCCGTCGGAAGGTGTCCTGAGAAGGTAATTTACCCTAAACAAGAGTGTAATCAAGATTTTATAAAAAAGAGAAAAAGAAAGAGAAATCATGGGGGTTTGATTTTGTGATGCTATTATCTCGATACAAATAAGGTGATTGCTTCCCAGCAGGCACTTTTATTCTACTATAATGATAAATATTCTGACATGAATCATTCAGGAAGTCTCATAAAAGCCAGCTTCATCAGTTGATACATTATAGCGTAAAGATGGACAGCAACTCATGCTATTTTATTGGGGCTTTTCATAGTTCAATAAGATTATGTTGTAATTTCAGGCAATGAGGATGGCTGCTGATTAAAGTCAAGAGAAGAAGGGCTGCAACTCTTGTTCGATGAGCACTGGAATGTACAATCTTGATCGACTGGCTCTTGTTTAACCATATCGAATCCCTCAGATTTGATTGATGTACGGGTACTACATTCAGCTTCTTGCTTTATGTAAGCATCTTCATGCTTAATAGTATTAAGGATGTCTTTTCTCTTGATTTGTGAATTCTCTTCTTTATAAGATTGCACCTTGCCATGGTCCTTGTTCTTTCTAAATACCAACTCAAGCAGGTTAGATCAAAGGAGCTTAATCCCATCAAGAGCTTGTACCTCTTTTTTGACTTCTTCTCTCTTTGCCTGTGAGCAAAGTGCCTCCTTTTCTCATAGGCTGCTGTGGACCGGAAGGTTGTAACAACGCCACTGTCTGCTAAGGCTTTGTTGTGTATATCTGCCAATTGACTCCATTTCACTTGCCTTGGTAAAGGCTTGTACGATGGAGGTTTATATGGTACAGGCACATCAATGGCCCTGGCTGCGGAAACATCAACCATATACTTTTCTGGATTGACTACCTTGTTTGAGGAGAGGCTTTCATGGGAGTTAGATGGAATACCGATGCTTATTACTAGCATTAGTCACCTGTCGAGTATCCAATTCATGTGCACCACTGGACATGTTGACTATGGTAGAGACGTGTTGGTATGGAGACAGCTATGAGCAGAATTTGAATAAAAATACACACCTGCTTTGCATTTCTGACAATGCGAGATGGACTCTTCAGTTCTGTTACAATGTAATCTGCTACGAGATACGATGTGCACAAGCAAAACTCGTCTTTCCTCTGCTGTACAAACTGCTTTACTCTCTCAAACCTAAACGGTGTAATCTTGAGTCGAATCAGAAAGATTTTCTTGGGCGCACAATGTTGGGTCATTGCAAGCAGTAAACGATGTAAATAAGAGCAAGAGATGTATATCATGCTTTTTTTGAAACTGTTTGATCAAATAGCAGCAAAATTACATGCTTATTGGTCATGTACTGATGCAAAATCAAGTTGTTGACCTGATTTATGTCAAATGTTGTTGCCATGGTAACAGGTTATAGACCGCAAGCTATCTGTACGTTTGGACATTGGATCCCATCCGTTATTACAACAAGAGATTACCATATTGATATGGAATAAATGCCGTAAAGCAAAAGCGTGTACTTTTTAGTTGCCACTCATCGAGAGCAATCTATACACTAGGCACGAGCTCTTGTAGTCTCACCCAATGCTTTCATTGTTCTCTTGAGCATCATTTCCTTTTATTGACAGAGTCACATTAGAAAGTGTTTCGCAGGCTGAATTTTCATGTTACTCCATTTCAACATTGAATGCAATGCTCTTTTCGCTAAAACTCTATTTTATATACTTTCATGATAAAGGATAATACACCATCCTTGTTTGTCAACAGCCCTGTGAGACGGTCTCTGCAAAGACTGGTCCAGAACGAGACACTGTGGACAGCGCCCATCATTGCCATTTTGTTTGCTTCGTTGATACGCTGGATAGTTGCTTTGAACCCCTATTCTGGTAATACGCACGCAACTTGTATACGCTTGAAAGACACACATTGAACACACACGCCTCTGTTACATAGGCTTCAACACACCGCCCATGTTTGGAGACTACGAAGCACAGCGACATTGGATGGAAATTACTACACATCTGCCTACCTCCAAATGGTACAGGTACGACTTGCAGTGGTGGGGTTTGGATTATCCGCCTTTGACAGCTTTCCACAGCTGGTTATGCGGCATCATGTAAGCAAGCAGAGACTGGATGGAAAAGGAGAGGAAGGACGTCCTAGGAACTGACATCTATAACAGTGGCTCAAAGATAGACGCGTCGTGGTTTGCATTGGATACATCCAGAGGCATCGAGACGGAATCAAACAAGCTGTTTATGAGATCCACAGTGTTTGTATCAGAAGCACTGATCTACATGCCCGCTGTGCTGGTGTTTTGTCAGATTGTGTATGGATCCAACGGCTACCTCAAGAAGCACATGGCTGCTGTGTTGATACTGATGCAGCCTGCCTTAATTATGATTGACCATGCTCATTTCCAGTAATGTTGAATGGGATCTGAATAGAGTGTACGGCAGCTAACTCACCCCTTACATTACGTAGATTCAACAGTGTCATGCTGGGGTTTGCCTTGTGGGCTATCAATTGCTTCATGACAAAGCACTTTGTACTGGGATCCATCTTTTTCTGCCTGTCATTGGGATTCAAGCAGATGGCCTTGTATTACGCACCAGCCGTGTTTGCCTTTCTCCTGGGAAGATGCTTTACAGAAAAGAATGGCGCCGTCTTGTTTGTCAAACTGGGGGCCTCTGTCATTGCGACATTTGGACTGATGTTCTCGCCTTGGCTGGGATCTGTCGAGGATATCAAGCAGGTGTTTACTCGCATATTTCCTGTTGCGCGTGGTCTGTATGAAGACAAGGTAGCCAATGTGTGGTGCGCTGTCAATGTAGTCATCAAGTTGAGACAGATCATGACGGTGGAATCAACGGTGCGATTAAGGTAACGTAGACAAGGCTTGTATGCGGAAGGCGAAGGGGGACAGCATTGACAGTGTTATTTGCATTGCTAGTCTACTTGCTACACTGGCAGTGGTTGTCCCTGTGGGTATTCATTTGGGGCTAGCACCATCCAGAAGACGGTTCCTGTATGCCATGATCAACTCGTCCCTGGGATTCTTTTTATTCTCGTTCCAAGTGCATGAAAAGTCCATTCTCTTGCCCTTGATGCCTGTTACACTGCTAGTCTTGGAGGAGCCTATTGCAACCACCATGTTTATGAATGTAGCCATGTTTAGTATGTTTCCCTTGCTCAAAAAAGAAGGGCTGGTGTTGCCTTACTTTATTACAAGTGTCATGTGGAATTGGCTTGTAGGCGGCTATGGCCCTACCACATGTTTAGCGACAAGACTCGGTACTTTGGTAAGTGTTTCCCAGTCCGTGGTGGACCCAGCTATTGACTCTATTTCTTGTGCGCATAGGGAGTGCACCTCATGTTCATCATTTGGCATGTCGCAGAGGAATTCATAGAGGCACCCGCCAATTTGCCCGACATTTACACTGTGCTGAATGTATTGATCAGCTGTGGGTTGTTCACTCTCTTGTTTGGATATTACATCTATCGTCAGTTTACAGTGACGCCCTTTATCCATGCATCGAATTCACCAAAAGCAAAGGTTCAGTAATAAAGCAATTTTTATTGGGAATATGTGTGTGGATTGTATGTATACATGTGTAATATAAAGGGGGTATTTTCTATGCTTTTAAAGGGCTTTGGGTGTGTCGGATTTAGCAGCAGCAGCTGGTTCATCAACCACAGTGCTGCTATCCTCTTCATCAACAGCAGCAGCAGCGGTGGACTCTGTCTTGTCATCGGTATTATTTACAGTGTTGGTATCATCGTTGGCAGCAGGAGTAGCAGTGGTAGCGGTAGTGGCAGCAACGGCTGGCTTTGCTCCCTTGTTGGCGCCATGTTCCAGAGCTTGGGCACGGTCCTTTGCAACAGTCTCCAAGAAGGCAGGCACAGCGTCCAGCAAGTAGCTATAGTCAGTTGTCTTTTCATTGTCGTCCACATCAAAGTCTTCGTGATCCATCATGTTCATAATGAAAAAGTTCTGAAGCTCTGCTGGAGTCACATGCAGATTGGGAATCATGTCGGTGAACTTTTGAGCAAGAGCCTTGAGTTCCTCAGAGTAGACCTTGGCTCTCTTCTTTTCAGCCATGTCTGCTTCGTCCATTTCGTCATCAGAGAACTCGACATCATCTTCACCCATAAAGCGCCAGAACATCTTGTTGATTTGCGTCTTGTCAGCGTAGCCTAATTCCATCTTCATATCGATACGGCCAGGTCTCAGTAAGGCAGGCTGAATGCGGCTGACATTGTTGCAGGTCATAAACACCATGGATCCCTCCTGAGCCACCACACCATCCAAAGCATTCAGCAAACCGCTCATGGAGATCTTTGCGTTGCTGGTATCGTTTTCAGAGTTGGGGTCCTTGATGACACAGTGATCAATGTCTTCCATGACCAGAATGCTGTTGCGAGGCACTTCTTGCAGGAGCACGTTGAATTGCTCGTCGTCCATGCTGCCGGAGAGACTGATGATGGCGACATTCATGTTGACCTTGCTAGCCACAGACTGAACAAGCGATGTTTTACCGGTACCTGGAGGGCCATAGAGCAGATAACCTCGACGATAGGGAATACCACGGATCGAATACCAGTGCTCACGACGACGGAAGGTCTGAATGTCCTTGAGAATGTGCTCCTTTTGCCCATCTTTCAGAATGACAGACTCGAATGATCGAAGCTCCTTGGAACCAACTGTTTTCCAATCAAAGCCTTCATAGCGAGTAGGCTGGCACTTGTAGATGGTCAGTTTTCCAGATTCCTTTTCGAAATGAGTGTCGATCCATTCTTGCACATAGGACTTTAGCAGGTTCATGTCTTGTCCTCTCATGGTAATTTGAATACAGGGATTGCTGTTCATCATGCCGAGCAGGTCCTTGATGTTGTTGCTGTAGTAGCCTTCGTTTTGATTGCCTACGCCGCCATTCTTCTTTTTGGTGACCCAGAGTGTGTGGTTTTTGTATGTAATCTTGTGTTCAATTTCATCCACTATAAGACACACACTGTCAGCATGTACATATATATCAAAGAACACAACGCAACAACTTACAAGGATAGAGATGAAGCTTGGGAGGAGGACTAGGTCCTTGCATGTCATCGTTATCGTCATCATCATAGATGCATCGACCTTCCACATCACGCAAATCACGAATATGAGCAGTTTTGGTGGCCACGAATTGCTGAATGGCGTCATATCCAGTCTGGTCTTTGCCGATTTGAATAGACACATACATTCTCTCCTTGACATAAGTGACAAGGTAATAGAACAAGCTGTGTAACTGATATCCCACAATAGCTATCATCCATACAATCAGTCAACAAATCCACTATCCCCTCACCCCTTCCATATAACACTTACGAGCAAGGTAGACGATAAAACCCAAGAACACCACATCACTTCCAAAGTAACGCTTCATCAAATTCAAGACTCGTTCACCAAACAAACCGTTCCAAAAGGCTTCATCAGACACCTTTTCCAGCAAGCATAGAATGCGATCCAACAATGTGTTCAAACGGCCTGTGCCTGCTAATGGGGTTGTAGCAGCAATTCCTCTAGTAAGATGTGTAGAAGGCATGTGTGTTTAAGCTTTCTATTTGGTAAAGGGATAAGATGAAAAAGCAAGAATAAAAAAAAAAGAAAGTGAAAAGAAAGAAATTAGCTTTTATATAGAAAAATAAACTCAAAGGCACGGCGCAGCAGTAATCGAATCGTGGCTTGCTTGCATTAGCACCAACAATGATCTATAATAAGCAACACACAAACTTTCTCTCTGCTGCGACATGATTGTACCTTTCCTTTTTGCCTTGATTCTGCGTCCGTTCCATTGAGTGCAAATTCTAAAACGAGTAACTCTTGGTGGTGCAAACAGTTGCCATGGCAACCAGCATCATGAATAAGTTTTTTTTTTTGTGTAAATCCCAACAGTTAGAGAGGGTCTTTATCTATACTATGTACAAGGCTCTGTATTTGCTCATGAAGGAAACAGCCTCGACAAAGATCCGCCCCATTATTTAGGGCATTAGTGATAAATACAGCCCTTAGTTGGCAGTGTATAAGGTCGTAAATAAGTGTATGTAACACATCTGATTAGACTTGAATCGCGCAATAATGGTCAATCTCTGTCGATGCGGCTCAGGAAGCCATAGCAGGGTATATCACCGCAGCTGTCATCGGAACCCAAGAAACGTGCTCAATAAGGAGGAGAGATCCTTAACATATATACTCAAATGTCAGATTTCAAAATGCAGCAGTATGCAATTGGAACCTACAGGGCAATACCGGCAAATATTGAACGTAGCGAGAGCAATTAGACGTCTATATAGTGTCTTTTACTATACGAAAGGTACCTGGGCAAAACACCAGCTTGGGCTGGGATTGAATTTTAGATACTACTACTCCACCGGTCCTCTGGATCAGGAAATGGACATCCAAAAACCTTTCAGGGGCAATTACACAAGATTCTTCTACTTGAACAGCAGGTATTTCTCTACCCTTTTGGATGTAAAATTGAACGAGGAATTCAATGGTGTTAGTTTTAAAGCGATTCTTTTAGTCTGTGAAGAGTAACTGTCAAAAAATGCAAAACACGTTTTTGGAGGAAATGTCTACAAACACCATAGTAAATTGATCCGAAGACACTTTTATATGCTCCAATGCGTTTCTACAATTGTTTTGAGCATAGGAACACCTTAGTAGAAAACTTCATTTTCGAGGTGAAAACCTCCATCATTCAAAATCATCCATTTTTCCCTTGCTACCACAAGGCAAAATTTTCCAAAAATCGATGATCAACTCGAACCCCAGAAAATTGCTGAAAAGTGGTTCATACCCTAATGTTAGGTCGTAGAACACGATGGCACCTGTTTTGAGACCAAGATCGCGCTTCGTTGGCGAGATACACGCGATTTAAACGCTTGATTCTACAGTGGTAAATTACATTTGAGGGCTATTTACTGAACATTGCGCTTGTAAACATTTGATTTGATGGTCTGTAGTTTATCATCTAGCAAAAAAGTGCATCATTAAACTCTTTGTCCATTAAAAAGCGCGAAATTTTCAGAGGATTTCTGCACAGATCTACCCCCAATACCCAAAATCGATGAAAGAACTGTTTTTTCTCTGTAGCAGGTACTGAATCGATCCATTAACTTGCTTGAATTGTTTGACATACATACTGTCAATGTATACGCGTTAATACAATGATCTTTTCTAGCAACTTGCATTGCGGTTGCAGTATTACAGCAGCGTTCTGATTTGAATCAGTGATTCGCACAAATGGATAGGTTTACTGATCGCCAAGAACACAAATAATGCAAGGCTCATGCAATATTTCTATCGCCCAGTCAATACTGATTTTTATTTGAAGCTTTAAAAGTGCTTGGAATTGTGCAATTACCACCACTGAGCGCAAGAGTGACTAAAGCACTGTTTCATAATAGCAGGTTGTTATCATCCATTCCCATCTTGCATGATACAGGACTGTTCTGCCAATGTGATGGGGATAAAACGCGACATCACACCGCAGCACAAATGCTTTTGCTTTCTGTTTGCTTTTGCTTCATCTGTCTGCCATGTTAGTAGGTCATGTTTTCCCTCAAATTCTTTACTACGTGCTCATTTTTGACATTAGGGCGCTTGAATCTATGATAGTTTGGAGACGTCCGTCCACGCACAACCAAGTGTATATATAAACACAAATGTAGAGTGACACAGCTAGTATCATCTATGCTGCTACATAGTAGAAGTGGCTTGAGGAAAAAGCAAACCTAGTTCAAGGCGCATACCTGCATGCGACAATACCGCAAAATAGCATCGTCAAGCAGATGTTTCTGGCCGTAGGGCTACAAGCAAAAAAATAATGTTGACAACCATCAGGTTTGTTAATGATTGAAAGATATTCCTATGTGTCTTATAATGGTGCCTCTGCGAAATACTAGACAAAGACAGATATTAGTAAAAAGCAGAAAACAATGGTAAGTTATAGTTGGGCGCAAACTGGATTTGTGTAATGATTATAATCCCTTACCTTTCTGCTAGAAATACATGTATCTGGAAGGAAGAAGTGTAGAAGAGGAAATGGTGATAAATGATATCAAGGTATTTTGTAATCTGAATGTCGAAAACATCTTTATACTGATTAATCTTTATGCAGTGGGAGATTGGTGGCTGTGATGTGTCAAAACACCTTCTGCTTTACCGAGACAAGTGCATAAAGCTGGCCAAGTCTCGAATGAAGATGAAGAGCAATGTAAATGTACTGTAAGTAATTTTTGCATTGATATATTTGCGTTGATATATTAGGGCAGCTTTCTAACATGATATGGTTTTCTTTAAGGCTCTGAATAGCATTTACTTTGTATCACAAAACAACCACAAGTACGGGCTTGAAGACAGTGTATTTCATAGCATGATCAAGGAAGTCGTTTTGAAGTACAGTGTTTAATTCTATGGTACAGTCTTCGAAGCGAGTACGTGCTGGTTATATGTCTCGAAAATCCAATTAATTGCTAACCATATCACTATTCTCGCAGCTGTGCAGCGGTAGTAACATCAACAGCGGCAGCAGCAGCAACAGCACTACCTTGAATAAAATCTGTCCAATCTACAAAGAGTGAGTTCATACATTCACCTATTACCTATGGTTATAGTCTCATCTTGAACCTTTTCTTTTATAGGATAACTGGGCTATAGATATTATACATTGATGACGATGGAGTAAAGATCATGCTGGATAAAGAATTGCTCGAAGGCCTTGTACAACAGACGATACTTCAAGGCCAACCTTTATCGACCTCAGATGCCCTTCTTCTGACATTGTTAAATCAAGCAAACTGCGACTTTTATACATACAGATGTGTCGTTAAAGAATTCAAGCTAGCAGAAGATGAAAGATTCGACATTATCGCTCACGCTGACCTGAATTTCGTCGAAACAAGGGGAAATGATTTGTAAGTACTAGTTCTTGTTCAAAAATATAATCATTGACATGCTCGGTATACAGCTTAAACCTGGATCAAAGCCCCTCTAATCCGTTATTGCAACTACATAACACTGGGGCCATTGTGATATATGGATCCCGTTAGTAGGTTATTATACACATTCTAGAGGACCTTGCCGTCCATAACTATATTCTGTTATCTTATACAACCGAAATCAAGTAGAATAAACATCTCGAATTAAATATTACCCTTTTTATCACAACTTTTTCTATAGTAAACCCTCAGAAACTACAGCCATTTACAATGATACATATTTGCAGTATTCGAATGTAGCATAACACCGCAACATCTAAACAAACTCTCGACAAGCAGCAATCTACGATGCATTCTTTGAATGAAAATTCCATGATCTGAGAGAGATCAAATGTAATGCAGACGCCGCTATCAACATCTGGTTACACGCCCTGGGCTATAGCAAACAACGCAGCCGTCAATCTCCCACAACACTTGCAACTACATCCACCCGCCATTGCTAATAGCGTCTGGACATTGCTGCGTCCTTATCCTTCATGCGAGACATTGGCATCATCCACATGAGAGGTATCTCAGCAGTCACCTTACCACCAGGAAATGAATTAAAAGAGGATCCATCTTTGGCGAGAACCCCTTTACCCTTTTTGATTAAACAACCATGCCGGAAACTCCTAATCAGCCGAGAAGAAGGTACCTGGCTGGTGTATTGGCTTTGCTGGCCGTGGTGTTCATTTGGGTGGCATCCTCCTTTGTGATGAATGTAAGTAGTAGAGTCATGGCACAACCACAGCAGGCAGATGGCTAAAAAGTTTTTCCTCGCCATGCAGAGCATCTTTGCAGACCTCAAATACAACAAGCCGTTTCTCGTCACCTATGTCAATACAGCCACATTCTCACTATACCTGCTGCCACTGCTGCTGACCTCGAGAAAGAAGAAGCCCAAGGATTTCTCGCCAGAAGAGTAAGGAGGAAATGGAAAGTGCGATGGAAAATCAAGCAGGACATTGAAACCGTCTTTCTTATAGCGTTCATTTAGAAACAGAGGCGAGGCTGCTGGGAGATCACGATGTAGGACGGACGATGCTGGATTTGACCGAGTGTGTACTGACTCCCTGTGGGTTTAGATTGATCACGACCAAGAGCAAGTGGACGAGCTGACGGACACGACGACAACGACACATGCCGAGAAACTGACGACCATGGAAACAGTAAAGCTCAGTCTCGCCTTTTGCTTCTTATGGTTCTTTGCCAACTACACCACCAACGCCAGTCTGGCGTACACCAGCGTCGCAAGCAGCACCATTCTATCATCCATGTCGGGGCTCTTTACACTCGGCATTGGAGCTCTATTCAAGGTAGAGAAACTGAGCGTTGTCAAGGTGATATCCGTGTGCTTGAGGTAATACAGTGCTTGGGTCAGTTGGAGAAGGAGGGGGAGATAAGCTGACGACTATAACAAAACAGTTTTGCGGGCGTCGTGTTTGTATCGTACTCGGATCAGCTCACTCGACATGATGCCAATGGATACACCATTCCAGCACCACTGATTGGGGATTTGCTGGCACTGTGCGGCGCTGTATTCTACGGATGCTACACCACGCTGCTCAAGCTCAAGATTGAAGACGAGTCTCGCATCGACATGCCGCTGTTTTTCGGGTTTGTGGGGGCCTTCAATGTGCTGTTCATGTGGCCAGCGTTCCCATTGCTGCATTTTCTGGGTTTGGAGACATTTGAGCTGCCCTTCAGTCCCTCACTGTGGATCATGGTGCTGCTGAATGCCTTTGTGGGTACGTTTTTGTCAGATTACCTGTGGCTGCTGGCCATGCTGATGACATCGCCCCTGGTGGTTACGTTGGGAATATCTTTAACGGTAAGCACACAGAGCATGGCATAGCGTCATTCTCGGTTTGTCTGACGCAACACTATTATGTATAGATTCCATTAGCGTTGGTAGGCGATGTTGTGTTTAAGCATTTTATGCCTGGGCTCCAGTATGCCATTGGCGCAACGCTGGTGGTGGCTGGATTTTTTGTAGTCAACATGGCCACATTGCACGATGTGGATGAGAGATCGACATCTCAACTAGACGAGTTTGAAGAGGACGACGATCTCGACGAGCTCAACACAGAGATCAATCAGCGCAGAATGGCTAGAGCGCTGAGCATCTCGGATCCAAGCCAAAACATTAGACGGGCAAGCAATGCATCGGCGCTCAGTGCTCACCCTTAATCAAACATATCCTCCTTTTTCCTTGTAACATTTACCCTCCAACAACATATATACTCAGTAGAGAACAAATAAACCCTTGTAGATAATGTAAATATCGAACAGCACGATGATCAATTGTATATATTACAAGCTATTTTCTTGGCTGATCTGTGGGCATAACTATTGAGTTTTATAGATGATTGCTCTACTGCCACAATTCTCTCAGCCAGCATTATTATACCCTCAATCCCATTGACACTCAGAGAGGTGTACACATGCCGGCTTTTCATTTGACTAAATATTATACAACGCCAAATTAGATTTTGGAGCTCCTGTATATTCTCTCTTTTTCATTACAACACCCACACTCATTATGAGAGGAATATACTCACTGACAGCACTTGTCGTGTCTGGTTTAGCCTTGCTATCCTCGGCTGTAGTTGACGCCAAATCAGCCACAGGAGGCCGTGTTCTAGTCTTGCTGGATTCCTTGGCCGAAAAAGACGCATATTCACAGTTTTGGCAGCAGTTGGAAGGTAGGTGCGATGCCACGGTATCCATGCGCGTTGTTGCTCATGCTTTTTGTGCCAGACCGCCAGTTCCAGCTCTTGTTCAGAGAGGCACAGGATCCCACGACGACACTGAGCTACTTTGGCGAATCTCTCTTTAACCACATTATCCACTTTGCACCCAAAGACTCGAGTAAATAGCTGGCTGCATCATTCGCCCTGTGCCCTGTACTAACATTCTCGCAGAGCTGGGACAACACGCCTCTTTGAACAACATCCAGCTTGTAGACTTTGTAAAGAAGGGTGGCAATATTCTTGCAGCATCTGGTGTCGATGCCAGTGACAGCATGCGCGCTCTTGCAGCCGAATTTGATATTGAATTGGACACTGATGCCGTATTCGATCATACCCACTATGACGATAAGCACGACAAGATTGCTACCAGCGAGTTTGTTGGGCCTGCCTCTATCATTGATGCAGCCCAAGTCGACGCACCCGTCTTGTATTCAGGCACCGGGCTCACCGTGGGCCAGCTGCCTCTCTCCACTGCTATTTTAGCAGCTGAATCAGACGCCTTTGTTGCCGAGAGTTACAACAAACGCACCAAGGCTTCAGACGCTGTGACTTTAGTAGCCGCTTTGCAATCCCGTAACTCTGCCCGCGTTACCTTTGTGGGCTCTCTTGACGTATTCTCTGACAAATACCTGACTGCCCCTGTCAACATTGGTTCTGATAAATCGTAAGTTTGGCTCGATATAGCGGGATGTCATGTTTCTAAATTTACCTTTTTTTTGCCATCTTTTAGTTTCAAGAAATCCGGTAATGAGGAATTCGTAAAGCAGCTATCTCAATGGACTTTCCAGGAAAAGAGCGTGTTGAAGGTGGTGGGCCACTCCCATCACAAGCAAAACGAGACTGAGCAGTTGGACTGGTACCGTGTCAAGGATGATATTGTAAGTGTGGAGGCGCAGAGGGGTGTATGTGTGGCAGCGGCAGCTCATGCTTTTCCTTATACAACAGACCTACCATGTCGATATTTCAGAGTACAAGAACGACCAATGGGTGCCTTATCATGCCAACGATGTCCAATTAGAAATCATCATGCTGGATCCTTACATTCGCACCACGCTTCAGCAAGTGCCCACCGATACCAACTTTGGTCGATTTGAAGCCAATGTGAAGCTCCCAGATGTCTATGGCGTGTTTACCCTCAAGGTGAACTACAAGCGCGCAGGCCTCAGCTATGTGTTGGCCGAAGACCAGGTCTCTATCAGACCCTTTAGACACAACGAGTACCCTCGCTTCCTGACTGCAGCATACCCCTACTATGCATCCACCGGCTCCATGATTGTCGGATTCCTTGTTTTCAGTGCAGTGTGGCTCTCCACCTGGGGTGGGCGTACCAAGACAGTTGCAGCAGCAGCAGCAGCAGCCAAAGCCAACAAAGCAAATTAAAAATAAACAGAAATACGCATTTTAATGATGTACTCGCACGGGTTGTATGACGGATATTGAGAATGTGGCCTTTTTTTAACTAGGTAAATAATAACCTTATATTGTACCATATGCATTTATAATTAAACGCATACAATTATGATATGATGGTTGCCATTGCAACACTAATTCCTGTACAGAGCATGATTATTCTAGATCAAAAGTTTTTCCTATTGGCAGATGGCATAACTTGCCCCTGTGTAGTCCGGGAATCTATCCGTCAAGATACAATAGTATTACATGGCATATAATATATATAAAATGTGGGGTAAAGAGATCAAACACATATAAAAGGGCTGCTACTTTTTCCCCTTTTTCTTGCCAAATGCCAGTTTAATTCAGCAAACTTCAACTCACTCACCCATCCACAGCATGAAATTTATTACAGATAAATTTCTCGGCCGAAACAACAAGGATCTCGTTATAGATGATGATCGCTCATCCGAATCAGGGCGCACTACAGTCGTAGATCCGTTCGTATTTCCCCTCAAAACATACCCCCAAGCATGGGTCGCTCTGCTGTTCCTCGTCATCCTTAGAACGGCCATTTCTGTATTCCAGTTTACATTCAGCGTGGTGCCAACCCTCACTGGCGAAATGTTCAATGTGTCCCTCACAGCTGTCAACTGGCTGGCCAATGTGCAGGGCGTCATGTACGTCTTTATGAGTTTCTTTACTGGCTGGATCTTTCAAAGACTAGGTGTCAAACGATCTGTAAGTGCCTTTTATGCGTCCATAAATCGCTGTATGTCTCATTGAATGCGTTAGCTCATACTGGCCGCTGTACTAAATGCTACTGGATCTGCTATACGTTCTGTTGCCGTCAAGCTCAACCCACCCTCATTCATCATCACCACGCTAGGCCAAATCGTGGGTTCTGCATCGGCTCCTTTAGCATTGAATATCATGACTACCGTAAGATGTGGATATGGTTGTTAGATTTGTTGTCCATGCTAACCGTGGCTCGTAGTTTGCTGCTACCTGGTTTACCGATAACATGAGAGCGACAGCTGGCATGTTTGTTGGTAAGTTGATATAGCTCACAATGTGCTCATATATATATATACCAACTCTCTTTTACTGATAGCCTCCAACTATGGTGCTATTCTCGGCATGTTCTTGATCCCCAACTTGGCCAGTGGGCTTGATAAAATCCCAATGGTCGTTCACATTGTATCTGGCATTGCAGTCGCTGCACTGATCCCCATCCTCGTCATGCCATCAAAACCACCTACACCGCCTTCAAGAGCCACATCGGAAGGCACGACGCCGTCCTTCTTTACTGGCATTCGCATGCTATCCAAAAACTACAACTTTTGGATTCTATTCTTGGTACACGGCTTCAATGTGGGTCTCAGTATTGCATTTGGGTCTATTTTCACTCAGGTTATCTCGCCCTACGGCTACACGGATGCTCAAGCGGGTCAAATGAACGCAGTGGCATTTTTTGCTGGCACGCTGGGTTGCTGTAAGTTGCTGTTGTAGCGGTTATCATGGTGCGTGTGTATTAAAGCTTCCATACATAGCCATTGCTGGACCTGTGCTAGATACAACAAAGCAACACAAACTGTTTCTGCGACTGATCGCACCCATGGTATTTGTCACTGACATTGGGTTTATCTTTATCAGTAAGTTGGTCATTGTACATTACACGTTGGCCACCTATATATTCAAATTGCTACCCCTAGTTCAAAGAGACTCTTACGCTGCCATTCTGTTTGTGCTGTCCATGAACCAGTTCTTTTTATCGTTCCTTGTGCCAGTGGTAATTGAGCTTAGCAGCGAGAGTAAGTGTGTAGCTCTGCTAATGACCACGCACTGTATCTAACATGCATTACATGTAGCATCCTATCCTGTCGCTGACGCTACTACCAACTCCATCATGTGGCAGGGATGCCAAACGTTTGGTTTTTTGATTGTGCTGGTCATGGATCTATTAAGAGATTCAGAAGGAACTCCCAAAGATAACATGTACCGAGCATTGATACTACAAGCCGCATTAGCCGGACTAATGATGCTGCTCTGCTTTGCATTCAGAGGGCGTATGTTGCGTACAGAGGCCATTGAGAAGATGTTGCAACTAGAAGCCGAGAATGAAAAAGGGGCTGAATCACAGCAGCATCAAATCGATGATGTGCAAGACGAAGAGCTTCATCTCGATATCCATAATCACACTACTACTACTACTACTACTACTAGATCTTGATATCATAATATTGTTCTCCTCTCTTCTATCCTATATATATATATAAAAAGCACTCTTTTATTGTTATATATTACTAGTCGTCTTCCAACTCGGAATCACTGTCATTGGACTGGAAAATGGATTTCTTTTGCTGATGGATGGCTTCCTCCTTCTTTCTAATGACACCAGCATGGAGCAGCTTTAGCTCTAGAGCGGCTGTTTGGAAGCTATCGGTACTTCCCAATTCATCAAAACCGACAATTTTAGTTTGTGCGTACCCCTTTACCCATGCCATCACACATGGCAGCACTTTGATTTGCAATTTCTCCACTAAAAATGGCGCATTCTGTACATCAATCTTGATGAAACGGGTATCATAGTACTTTTGCGCCAGCTTCTCCATGTGTGTGTCCATAATCTTACATCTTCTGAAATCCTGGTGGTAAAAGTGTCCAACCACATATTTCTCTGAAGTGGTGATGTCCATAAACTCCTTTTCCTTGGTGATATCGGTATACAGTCCATGTTGATTTTCTACTCGAGCATGGCGTCTTTCAAGTCTATCATAGGTGTGCCTTGAGTATATGTACATCGATTTGACAGGCGTTGCACACCACACTTACTCGTCCTGAATCTCCTTGATTCTTCTCTCACGAATGGCAGAGGAAACATCATTGTCTTCTTCGTTTTCGAGCTCTGCGAAAAGCGCCTCGTCGTCTGATAAGCTCTCTAAATCACGTACTCTACCCTTTGACATGAGTCCATATTCCTGTTGGATACTGCACCTTGCACATTACCCTGATGACATTATTTTGTAAAGCGACAAGTCTGGAAAAAGAAAAGGAAAAGAGAGGAACAACAAGAAGAAAGCTTCATTTGGCTGGGAGTCAAAGTGTCACTGCCCTCATTAGCTGTCGTACCTGAAGCACTTTCTGAGTGAGTACCACAACCAGAGCCACCCATAGGCAATAGAAACATCACATTAAAGCCTACACTATTGCCTCTCACAATGCTCCTATTTTTCTTTTAGATAGTAGAGCCGTTGGATGCCGAATACTGTTTGGATGCGACCGGTCATAACAGCCTGCAGATGCTCTTTGAGTCTACAGCTGATCCATCGGATCAACATTGGGATTCATAAAGTTTTCACCAACAATGAATGCCTCCACGCTGCGGGTAGCTCTGTGCCTTTGCTGCACTTTTGTAAGAGCCCATCTATGCAGTGGCGGCTCTCATTGTCGCCTGCCTAGGTCCACCTTGTTAAAACAATGTACACTTCATTGAATATCTCACTAATTCAAACTTCTTTACTTTTACTATCATGCAAGAGCCTTTTATAACAGTGTATTTGGTTGTTTCCGAGTGCTTTATTGAGTTAATTCACCTAACAGCAGACAGCATATTAGCACTGCCTCATACTAGCAAAACATGATACATTTGAGGCGCGTTTCTAGTGCTTGAAGCTGTTTTAGACCGCCAAAATAGAACCAAACAATTGCTTTCAATCCACAGTTTCTTCCTGACACCTTTGCTCAACTCTTTGGAGACCTAAAAATCATCGCTCAAATCCACATTGGTTTCTAGAACAGAATATTAGGGTTCTGTAATTGCAAAGAATCTCTTAACGTTGACAGCTTTGGATGCAGTATACTTGGTGGAACAGATTCTAGAGCTTCCCTCAATGCACGCTTCATAACTGTGTCGGTAGAATTTGCAATCTTGATAGAGTCTGGATGGTATTCGTTGTCGTCTTCAGATGCAACGCCTGGCCCTTTCACCTCCAGATGCAGTTCGAGTTCCTTGCAGACAACTTTTACCCCATGATCTGACCTTGTAGCATTCTTTTTTTTACGATGTTTGGATCCAGTTGCTTCCTCGGCATTTCTAACGCAAATTATAAATTCATGAAGTTAGTATACATTCGCTCTTTAACAAATCTCAATCATACATACCCAGTGAGTTTGATGTGCTTTGATTCCTTCAGGAATGGGGTCAGGAGGGGGGCAGCAAACTTTTTGATAAACACGTCCTCAGAGTAGCAGACTTGATTGTGGGGGTGCTGCTGAAGGCTATTGTAAACGAAAATAGCAACCCGATGTCAGTTTCTCTTAAATTCACAGCATTATCCCTCTAGGCACTTACAAATTGACCGTCGCTTCACACATGGCCTCTTCTTTTGAATTGCTTGTCTCATATAAAGCACCGTTGGCTAGCTTTCTGGCTTGATGGGGGTCTCGTCTTGCATTCTAATCATAACCTTGATAAAATGGTTTACATTAGACTATTTCCCGTCAATCTTATCCAAACTAGATTATCAATTACCTTGTTTTAGGTCCCTTAGAAAATGCAACGTTAGCATATATGATCGAGAGCCGTGTATCTATATACTCACTGCCCAAGGACGAGCAACAAATCTTCTGTAACTGAGAACCAAATCAGCGTTGTCATGACATTCAAGCTGTCCTGGTGCCGCATTTGATACTCTCTCTCTCTTTTTATTCTCTTTTTTCCGTATTCTGTATACCCCTACTTTTAATTTGAAATGAGCTTCTTTAGACGTTATGGACCATCTGCACTGAAATTTGCCAAAATTACATTTCAATTTGGATGCTTTGCACACTGCTTCAATTCGTATGTAGCCGAAGTAACTTGGGTAAATTGGAATCTCTACAGCAGCAGCAGCAGCAGCAGCAGCAGCATGAGCAACAACAGCCTGGTATTGATTCTCATTGCAATAGTGTGTTGGACCCTCTATGCTACCTAGTTTCAACATGTCGGGCATCGTGGCAGTAGAACACATCACACACCATTTTAGAGACCTGGAGATTGGTGATGTTGTCATTTGCATGTCACCAGCGAAACCCGGCAGATCTGTGCTGAAGCGAGTGATAGGCTTGGTAAGTACAGCGCCACATTACAGAACGACCATGAGAGACGCAGCGCGGATAACACATGCTGGACATATATAGCCTGGCGATAATATCTGCGAGGATCCAACCGTGCACGATAGAACATACATCAATGTGCCTCAAGGGCATGTGTGGGTGGGTGGTGACAATCTGAGCAACTCGACTGATTCACGAACATATGGGCCTGTTGCCATGGGGCTGATCAAGGGGAGAGTGTTTGCCAAGGTAAGTGCTGCTAGGCAGTCTGTGCAGAGAAACAAGTGGTATTGATTGTGCAAGCAGGTCTGGCCAGATGTCGAACTACTCAAGAACAACTTTGTGCCCGTCGAATAAGAAATAAACAATGTGTATAGATTTTTATTGCTGGAGCGGATTCTCCTCGTATAATTTACGGTCTGCAATTGTTCCTGTAATCCATAATCTCACTCGTTTGATGCTCTCTGCCCTTGACTGGTGAGAAGGAAAGACGTAAGCATGCGTGCCAGTGTGTTTTAATAGTAAAGCAGATACCTTGTCATAGTCTTTGATGTCCATTTTGCTCAGCAAATCTTTCTGATGCAGTTCTACATGCTCTCTAATCAGTCGCTTTATGTGGTATAATCGCTCGGTCTCTCTGGCAGGCGGCACAGATAATTTATATACAGTTTCTGACGGGTCGCAGAATGGGCATTCCCATAATTCACCATGCTCTGATGGGGTAAACACCTTGACCTAGTTTGTCCGTAAGATTAACGCATGGCCTTTAGTGCTTATGTCTCTCGTGCCGTTTTTACTTCTTCAATGATGTTTTTCTTGGTGGTGTCTTCCACAAGTTTGGAATACATGATGGCTTGTGTGTAAAAATAACAAGAAGGAGAGAAAGGGTGTGTGATCAAAGGATGGCTTTTTTATCCAGTTTTGGTCGGCCGCAGCGCAAAGAATGTCTCGAGCAGCCGTGTGTGGATCACCACTTTTCATGTTACAGACAGGCATTATGTTTTTTTTTTCTGCAGATGAAAGCACACCTGTTGGATCTTGGATCTGGCCATTATGCTATGCCTGCACATGTGAGGTGTCTGTCAGAAAATGATGGCAATGCATAGACGAATGGAGCTCTTGCAACATTAGCCACACTTTTTACGGTGATTATTGCCAGAAGCTCTTTTATGATGTTTGTGTCTATGTCTTTTGGATATTCGAATTAAATTGTATGCCTATATCGAGCTGTCAATTTCATCAAGCATATTCACATTGCCTCTTGCTATTCAAAAGTATCAAGCACGATGCGCAATGGAGCAGTGATTTCTTGTGTCAAAGGCCATTTCAGACTGAAAGAAGAGCAGCCAGCAGTTGCTTTTCAGGAAACCAATACTAGTGAACACTGTCATAAGGCATCGAGACAGACATGATTCAGCCAAATGCAAGATTGCACAGCAGAAAACGGTTGAGCGGTGTTTTTCCTAAAACACATAAATTGAGAGTGGGAGCACTGTTTTTAGCACCTCTTTTTCTTTCTTTCTTTCTTTCTACATTTTATTCTTACACTAAAAAGACAATCATGTTGAGATTTATAGGCGCATCAACGAGACGATTAACGGTAAGCAATGTAGTCAGAATCAGCATTTGATCCGTGTGTTACTTACCCTGTCATGCTTGCTGCTCTTTATAGGCGCGTTCAGGCCGTATGTAACCAGCAAATTCAAATTCCATAATCGCAACTCCAACTCACGGCATGTTATTAGGTATTACAGCAGCAGCAGCAGCAAGAGGATTGCACTCTTCCAGGCCTGCTCTGCAAGTCATGGCCCATCATCCGCTGCACGCCAAGGAAGCCAAGGTAATGTAATGGAGTTTGTTGTGAGAAGGATGCATGCTCAGGGTGTGTATGTGTCGCTGTAGGGATTGCATGTTCCAGGCAACTACCCCGTCTTTGACCACGAGTACGATGCTGTCGTTGTGGGTGCTGGCGGTGCTGGCCTTCGTGCTGCTTTTGGCTTGGCAGAAGCAGGTTTCAATACAGCATGCATCACGAAACTGTTCCCCACTCGTTCGCATACAGTAGCAGCTCAGGGTGGCATCAATGCAGCACTGGGCAACATGACAGAGGACGATTGGAGATGGCACATGTACGATACGGTCAAGGGGTCTGATTGGCTGGGTGATCAAGATGCCATTCATTACATGTGTCGTGAAGCGCCTCACACAGTCATTGAGCTGGAGCATTACGGCGTGCCCTTTTCCAGAACCCCTGAAGGCAAGATTTACCAGCGTGCGTTTGGTGGTCAAAGCTTGAAGTTTGGCAAGGGCGGACAAGCCTATCGGTGCGCTGCCGTGGCTGACCGCACGGGCCATGCCATTCTGCATACACTGTACGGCCAATCTCTGCGTCATGACACCAACTACTTTATTGAGTACTTTGCACTGGATCTGATCATGGAGGATGGTGAGTGTAAGGGTGTTATTGCTTTGAACATGGAAGATGGTACGCTGCATCGCTTCAGATCGCACAAGACGGTGCTTGCGACGGGTGGTTATGGCCGTGCTTATTTCTCGTGTACCTCTGCACACACCTGTACTGGTGATGGCAATGCCATGGTGGCTCGTGCTGGCCTTCCTCTGCAGGACCCCGAGTTTGTTCAGTTCCATCCCACGGGCATCTATGGTTCCGGTTGCCTCATCACTGAGGGTTCTCGTGGTGAAGGTGGTTACCTTGTCAATTCTGCTGGTGAACGTTTTATGGAACGCTATGCGCCTACTGCCAAGGATTTAGCTTCTCGTGATGTTGTCTCTCGTGCCATGACATTGGAGATCAAGGCTGGCCGGTAAGTTTTGACATTTGCTTTTCTCAAGTACTTGAGTAACTGACTTGTGATCTTAGTGGCTGCGGAAAGGATCGCGATCACTGCCATCTTCAACTTCATCATTTACCGCCTGCTGTGCTCCAAGAGCGTCTGCCTGGTATTTCAGAGACGGCAGCCATCTTTAGTGGTGTAGATGTTTTTGTCGTTTCCAGTATGCTCCTTGAAATTTAGCACAATTAGACTAACCAACTACATTAGGTCACCAAGGAGCCCATCCCAGTCTTGCCTACAGTGCACTACAACATGGGAGGCATTCCTACTAAATGGTCTGGGGAAGTCATTACGCAGGACGAGAACGGTGATGACAAGGTGGTGCCTGGTCTCTACGCAGCTGGCGAGGCCGCTTGTGTTTCGGTTCATGGTGCCAATCGTCTTGGTGCTAATTCATTGCTCGATATTGTTGTCTTTGGCCGTGCTGTGGCTCATCACATTGCAGACACACTGGAGCCTGGTACGCCACTGACACCCTTGGCAGCCGATGCTGGGGCTGCCAGTATTGCCAATCTGGACAAACTGAGAAACTCGCAAGGACCCAAACGCACCTCTGAAATTCGCCTCAACATGCAAAAGGTCATGCAAGCAGACGCTGCTGTATTCCGCACACAAGAGACACTGGATCAAGGCCGTGTCAAGATTGACAAGGTTTGGGACTCGTTCAAGGATGTGGGAGTGACAGACCGAGGCATGATTTGGAACACGGATTTGGTAGAGACATTGGAGCTTCAGAACCTCTTGACGTGTGCCAGCCAAACCATGCACGCTGCTGCTGTGCGCACAGAGTCTCGAGGTGCTCATGCGCGCGATGATTACCAGGAGCGTGATGATAAAAACTGGATGAAGCATACACTGACATGGCAAGATCAAGATAATGGAGATATTACCATCAAGTACCGTCATGTTACTGATACCACCCTGGATGAAAACGAATGCAAACCTGTGCCTCCGTTTGCTCGTGTCTATTAAATCAATAAAATTGGCACTTTGCCTGTGTCATGGTTTTTCCAACTGCCAAAGACACATCCTTCATCATCACTACTACTGTAAAACTTTGTCTTTATTTCAATAAACTGCTAGCCAGGTATAGATTGTTGACGAGTGGAACCACTGAGCAAATGATTCGAATTGGCAGCAAACTGCACAGATGCCTTGCTACACTTTTCATCCCTATACAAGTTGTTCATCAAAACCCGATTCCAGCTTACGTGATGCATTTCACTGTCGAAAGAGTCAAAGCCTTGTTTTGTAACATGATGTAAAGGAAGAAACCCACTTTGAATCCATTTTCGATCAGTGCATGGGTAGCCTGCTCCATTGTACTAAACAAAGAAGATTGTTTTTCATTTTCATTCAATTTTTTTTTTAAAAAAAAGGTAAAATGCTGCAAAAGCAACAATTTACACCCACAATGTGCTTTCCACTATGACTCTAGCGAGCCATCCCCTATTACCAGCCAATTTCCCTTGTCTTGCAACACAGCCCCAGGAACATGGATCTACCCTGGCCCAGTTTACCAATACGACCGATGGGACACCCAAAGTGACAAATAAAGGCTACCGGCAGTTTCCAGAACCAAATCCCTGCCATAATCCATGTGCTGGCGCCCAGCTTGCCAATACGACCCATGATACATAAATCTACCCTGGCGCCCAGCTTGCCAATACGACCGATGGGACACCCAAAGTGACAAATAAAGGCTACCGGCAGTTTCCAAAAGTAAAAGTACGGCCCAAAGTGACAAATAAAGGCTACCGGCAATTTCCAAACATACAGCCATGTCAGTTTTCCTGGCAACACTGCAAGACTTGTAATCATTAACTAGTAATAAAGTGAAAAATACCAAGGTGGGAATAAAGGAGAACAAGAATAAATAATAACAAATGCTTTTTACACATGTACAATGTGGCTTGTGGCTAGGCAGTACATTATCTTTTTCTGCATCAATCAAAATGCCCCTTTTTCCAAAATGTCTACTGATACCACTGAAATCACTGCTATTATAAATTCTATTAAGAATGACGATTCAGATCAAATCAATTGGGATTACTTTGTTTTGGCGGCGAGATTGCAAATTATCAATTCATCAGCACAGTTTGAATCATTGCCGCATTTGAGAAAATTCTGGCTGCTTACTGCAAAAACCATCTCATCTGCACTTGGACTTACTTTAAACACTGGATCTGATAACTGGCACCTCATTGAAAGAGATTTACGGTCCTTCTATGATTCTAAGGCTAAATCTCTGCAATCTCCATCTACTGATTCAGCCACATCCAAGAAATCTCGGCCTCCAAGCTCATCAACAAGCACCACATCCACTCGAGCAGGCGTTGAAAGTGTACAATCTGGAAATGATTCTGTATCTGAATCTGCATCGACATCGTCCACCTCACAATCAGATACAGCAATCAAGTTGCCAGCATTAACAGACCATGACAAACTCAAGATTCTAGCGACCTATGACGCTTTGGACACCAAAAGAATGTGGAAACTGTCGACCGGAACTGTTGTAGAAGAAAAGATGCGCCAATGTGCGTTGAGCAAGAATCATGAACAGTAAGAATTTTGATCTGGAGAATGTATCAGGAGCATCATCTTTTCTTTTGCGGGAGCATTGCCAGTATACTTTGCGTCATGCTGATGCTTGAGAGCCTGCTGGACATTACCTTTTATCCTCTTCTGCAGTGATCATCAATCTTACTGACTGGTGCTCCCATGTACCAATACTATTCAAAGTATACTGGCAGAGGTAGTGCTCCCGCTTGAAAAAAGGTGCTGCTCCCAATGCAACCCGCTTGATTTGTTATTTACATGTTGGCAAGTATAGCTTATCCCATTCCCTTATATTCAATGCTCAGGACAGTGAATGGCTCGAGTATTTTACAGAAGAGGAGATTGCTGAAATCAAAGATCACAACTCTGTTGACTTGCCACCTGTCCCGCAAGAGCTTGCATCATATCTGCACCAACTGCAATCAATGTCGCCTCCAGATGTATACGCCAAAGTTACAAATGAAAGCTTTCCATTAGAGTCGGATTGCAAATGGGCCCAAGACTCAATATACCAAGCATTTCGTCTACTGCGCTCTGGATTTCTCAACGTAAAAAATGTTACTGAGGGTGGACTGATCAAACGAGTATGGTGCTGCATCGACTCTTGTTTTGACTTTTCAACGATAACATGCATCAGGTACGCATTGCAATACATGTCAAATCAAGCCTTGGCTAATGAATGAACTGTAGCGGTGAAAAGTGCAGCAGCTCGTCAGCCGATGCCATGAACGCTGCTCGCTCCAATCTCCTATCACGCCAGTCTTCTGGAAGAAAGATGGATTACTTGTTCTTCGACACTGATAATGAGGTGGGATGCGGCGAGTGCGGCTTGGTTGGTGGCACCAACACAACCAAAGAACTGTGCGATGCTATGTTCAAGATGCCAAAGGTCATGAAAGACATGCTGATCAAGTTGGTATCCGTGTCCCCTGCTTTGAAGAACGATTTAGTGGTTACTGGATTTTATATTGGAGGTTCGTTTGATAAAAGCTAGTACTGTACAAATTGCATGTTGTTCATAACACTCGTTTAATTTAGAATACAAGCTGAAATTGCTAGTTTTGGATTGCCCTTCTGAATACGTAACTAGAATCGATGCAATGAATGATTTGTTTTATCCAAAAAACGAAACACAGCTGTATCGCAAAATGTCTGCCATTCTCCAAGGCGTTGTTGGTGCAAAGATCTTGATGGAAAACACTGCTTCCAAATTGGCTACTGATACCACAGAAATTGTTGTTGGTAAAAGCAAAGTCAATAGCAAGGTTGGAAACATGGTGCCCTGCTTCATCCCATCTGCCATCAACAAAAGACGCAAACGAGGAAATCAATGACTTTTTTTCTTTCTTCAAATTCGATCATATACCAATAGTACATAGCAAAATTGTTCAATCCCACTACTCTCTACGTCCACTAAACTCTTGTGATACGCACTGAATTTATTGACATGAATTAGACTTGTTGCGGGAAGCAAGTGGGCCCATCATGGCCACCACCATTGACCATCAACACACGAGCGCCAAATTCAAAGGGATTAGTGTTATAAGCAACGAAATCAGCTTTGCCGTCCTTCTTTAGTACGCCTGGTCCATTCAGAGTATCGTCACTGATCAGGCCAAAGATGTCTGCCAAATTCCAAGTGACCAAACCAACAGCCTCCTGAGCAGTCAAATCAGCATTATGTGCTAGGTTCCAACCAGCCTCCCAGATCAGATTGCGCGCATCGCCATTATCCACATCTGTGCTGCCTAATCCAACGCGCACTTGATGCTTTAAAAGCACATCGAGCACGGTGCTGGGTGTCACGGGTGGACCTGTCAAACAGAATCGCGATTGCCATGTCGTTGGGAAGCAGCGAGCAGGCATCAGTACCACAGGGACGTCCAGTCGGCTCAAATGTTCAGCCACTAGATGCGATTCAGCACCTCCCAAAATAACAAATTTGACATCACGGCTGTGCTCCTTGGAGATCCACTGCTTGATGAGTAGAATCGATGCAATTTCATCCTTGTCGTCGACTTGAACCACCACTGGAATTAAGCCTCGGGCAGCACGAGCAAAGACATTGTGCGAGGGATCCTTTTTGATGTTGGAAATCAATAGCTCACGAATGGTTGCAATTTGCTTGGATACTGTCATTGAGCCTAATAGACGAAATCAATATGACAAGTGATGATGATGATAAGCAGGCTTGATGGCGACTGTTGCTTACCCGAGTGGTCAATCACAAAATTCAATGCTGCCTCCTCCTTGACCAAAGCATCCACGGTGTCTAATACTGTATTTTCAACACCTGTGCGGAAAGCAACCGAGATGCCAGCAAGTAGATCCGAGCCAACTTGAGGCTGCGATACAGCAGTGGTGACACCTGGATAGCATGTCTACATTAGCGCATGTGTCTCTTTAGGCCTACATGTCCTATCTATTTACCTGCTTTGTATGCCTTTTGCAGGTGAAGACCATTGAATTTGAGGCCGTCAACGGCACGCACAATTTTCTTGTACAACCCGTCATCAGTAACATCGTTTTTGGCATAGCCATCTTGCGTTGTTTCTTCTGCTTGAATTTCAGAGAGACCCAGAGGGACACCCATGGACACGATACCCTATTTCACGAATGATAAGCACTTGGCGGTGGACCCTCCTCCAACACCCTCAACTTACTGGTATGATAACAGCACCTCCCATCTCAAAGACAGGACTCGAGTTTGGCCACTCTACATGATCGCGACTACAATCAATACCGATGCACGAGACTTGACCCTCTTTCACTACAATGTAGAGGCCTTGGCCCAATTCGCTGGCGCTTAGTGTCTGGCTTGCATTCATGTAGATTTCGCTAATGTTTTTCAATACAAATGAATCAACACCACTTGCACAAGCATCAGTAAATGACTCGGGGTTGTCCAAACCGTGATCTTCTAAATGCATGCTATTGGGCGAGAAGGGTGGCAAATAGTGTCTTTCTTCCTCGGTAGATGCTTCCTTTGTAGCTTCAGCTGCCATCATTTGCTTCAGCACAGTGTCTTGTTCAGTAACACTCTTTCCCCAGGATTTCTTGAAATCAAGTTGTTCGCCATCGATAATGACATGCTTTGGACGAGCACCCAAGCGCAGAGGATGGCGTTCCCAAATGACAATATCAGCGTCTTTTCCAACCTCAATACTAAGCATCATGATATGAGTGATGTTGCCATGGCAACCTGAAAAAAACCTGCACTTTACCTTCCAATACGATGACCGAGTTTCAATGAGTTGGCAGGCACAGTTGTTAATGCCTGCAGCGCCTTGTGCTGATCAAAACCATAATGATAGGCTTTCTGTGCTTCGTGCATCAAATCACGCTATGTAGAGAATGATTAGTCCTCGATCAACAACCATCCATGACAATACAACTCACGGCATTGGTCACTGGGTGATCGCTCTTGAATGCAACTGGGATGCCTGCAGCATCGAGGATCTTTGGTGCATGGACATTTTGATCCCAAGCTTCTGCCTATAGATATGCAGGTGAGTCCATCTCTGCCCTGCTAAGCTCCCTCATAAAGAGACACTTACCTTGTATCCCCACATGTCTAGCGTGAAAAGAAGCCACATATCAATACCAATACTACGCGTGACAGCAGCTCACTACTTACCTGCAAAAGTAGCAATAGTGATATTGGTCTTTGCTCGCTTGATGATCTCAGGCACTTGCCAGGCACTCAACGCATGATGGAAGGCAGCAATTTCAAAATCAAACTCGAGTGAATGATGCACCATGGCTTCAATGTCTTGAGGCAAGTAGCAATGCACATTCAGATTGACCTGCTTTCGTAAAAGTGCCACCAAGCTATCCAAGCTGAGATCCTCGGGATAGCTCTCTGTGAGACGTGTAATCTTGTACTCATCGGCAGGTTTGTTGGTAGGGAAGGTTTTGTGTATGCGGGCAGCAGCATCGCACCAGTCGTCTTGCTTGCGCATGAGCTTCTGTGCCTCTTGGAATCTGCGTCTAAACAGGTAGTTTTCACCGAGACCTTTCCACATAAAATAAGTACATTGTATTGCTTTTTTCATATGCTTACTTACGAGTCATGGGCATCTTGTGGAGTTCAGCACCGTAGTAGCCTTTGGGATTCTCACCGCAGGCCATTTTCATGTATCGAAGCACAACCTCTTGATCCTCCTCCGATACGTCAGCGCCAATTAACATGTCCTGATTGGAGAGTGTCGATACAGGACGCAGCTTGATCACAGCAGCCTCGCCACCCATCAGGTTGCCAGATCCAGGCAAGATGAGTGATGTGGTAATGCCACCACTGGCCACCACCTTGAGACCCGGATCGGTAGGACTGAGGGCATCAATGACACGCACATACGGTGTGGTGGGCGAAGTCATTTCATTCGTGTCATCTGAAGCAGTTAACCCCCCTAACGAATCCACGGTCATATGCGAATGCATATCAATGATACCAGGCGTCACCACGCGGCCGCCAGCATCCAAGATGCGTGTGTCTTTGGGCACCTTGAGATCTTTGCCTACTGCTGCAATCAATCCATCCTTCAAGTAGATTTGACCTGCTTCCAGATAGCTGTTGCCTAGCCAAATGTGACCGTTGCGAATCAAGATATCTGAGGCTTCAGGGGATACTCGAGGGTTGCGATGTCGGGTACGAGTATTGTTTGTGTAGGCTTGGTCTCTCTCTACCACAGCCTGGCATTGCGCCAGACCTTGCTCAAACGAATGCAACGAGATGCCTGGAGAAACGACTTTGGCCTGGCTGGTGCTGTCCCACAATCCTTGTGTTTCGACTTGCGTGGAGGTCAATGCAACGGCGGGTAGATGATGCGAAAGATAGACACAACTAGAGCCGAAAAAGGCCAATGCGGATACGGTCAGCAACAGTCGGGTGCGCTGCTGCTTGCGATTGTACGAGGAAGGGAAGTTAGGATGCAACAAGGGCCGCGTCTTGCCCTTGCCGTTGTTGTTATCGTCAAACATGATGTTTACAAGAGGAAAAAACAAAAGAGGAAAAAAAAGACAAAATAGTGATTTTTAAGCTATTTGTGAAACATTCTGGCATATGACCCTCTCCTGTTGCTATCGCATACGAGTACGTGTTTTTTCTTGCCAACATACATGATTCGAGTGAGAGCCAACATATGGGCGTCGTGAATTCTCTGCTGCCTTAATGATGGCACTCTCAGCTTTATCGGCAGTTTCAATGGCAACGGCCTTTATACCAAATGGCATCAATTAAATGAGACATGCGCTGCTCAACAATCAGATCCGTATGCGTACCTTGATTATTAACGGATTTGATATAACGGGAAGGACATTGCTCATTTGGGTGACATTTATACAGAGATCAGGTTTGGCGAGGCATGTCATTCAGTACAGATGAGGCGCTTCGATATTTATAGTAGGTAGTATACAGTTATAACTCGATTTAAGAGACTGATGGGGGGAAGAAAATGTCTTTTATATGGAGATCCTCTTAAACTGAATAGCTGCAAAGGCCCTGACATTGGGTCTGTGTGCTCGGAAAAGTGCTATTCAAGACTCGCAAAACCTGGAAATTTAGGACATCATTGAAATGATACAGCCCTTAGTTGGCAGCCCCAGGGCTTGAATAAGGTCGTAAATAAGTGCATATAGTTCATATAATTAGAATTAAAGGGCAGTTTTCTCTGTTGTTCATTAGATATGGTCCATCCGTGTTGATGCGACTCAGAAAGCCATAGCAAAACATCTTGTCAAAGCTGTCATCTAAACCCAAGAAACGTGCCCCTTACCATGTATGCTCGAATGTCAGATTTCATAATGCAGCAGCATGCAATTGGAGCCTGTAGAGAGATACCCACAGTGATTTAGCGTAGTATCGAAAGCAATTAGACGTCTATAGTGTCTTTTTACTATACAAAAGGCAACTTGTAGGGCAAAACAGCACCACCACCACCACCAGCCATAGCTGGGATTGAATTGTAGAGCTGCTGCTGCCACTGGTTCTCAGATCAAGGATTTCGACATCCCAAAACCTTTCAGGGGCAATTACACAAGAAGTTGTTATGCGAACAGCAGGTATTTCTTTAGGCCTATACATGCAAAATTGAACGAAGAATCCAATGGTGTTGATTTCAAAGCGATCCCTTTAGTCTGTGAAGAGTAACTGTGGAAAAATGCAAAACTCGTTTTTGGAGGAAATGTCTACAAACACCATAGTAAATTGATCCGAAGACACTTTTACATGCTCCAATGCGTTTCTACAATTGTTTTGAGCATAGGAACACCTTAGTAGAAAACTTCACTTTCAAGGTGAAAACCTCCATCATTCAAAATCATCAATTTTTCCCTTGCTAGTACAAGGCAAAATTTGCCAGAAATCGATGATCAACTCGATCCCCAAAAAATCGCTGAAAAGTGATCCATAAGCTAATGTCAGGTCGTAGAACACGATGGCACCTTTTTCGAGGCCGAGATCGCGCTTTGTTGGAGAGATACAAGCGATTTAAACGCTTGATTTTACAGTGGTAAATATATTTGAGGGATGCTTACCGAACATTGCACTTATTAACATCTGCTTAAATGGTCTGTAGTTTATCATCTAGCGAAACAGTACATTATGCGCACAAGAGGAACACGCAAGAAGTTTGGATCAAGGTTGACATTGCCTCAATTTCAGATGTATTGTGCAAATGTCAAGCTATGCTTTCTCCTTTGAGATACATACCAGCAGAGGTGAGAGATTTGCTGATCAGAAGAAACAATGTGATTGCAAAGGAGTTCAAAGCAAATATCAGGACTCATAATTCAGCATTGAGATTCACCTTTAAGTATCGAATTGATGCAACAATTGACTGGCATTATGTTATTTGGCGGATAGACGAAAGTGGAATACTGTACCTCCCGTCTAACTTTTACCAAAACCTTTCCTTACTATTAAAAGCTTCATGTCGTCAAACAAATGGTTTATTTCTTCTGCTTCAACATTTGTGAGATGATGAAGTTGCAAGAATTTTAAATAATTATGCCACCTAGGTCAAATACTACATGACCCATAATGCCTTCAGGTGCTTCTTGCTTACTTGCCGTCCTTGCGCTGAATAGCCTTAGATATTACCTACCATTGGATTGATTCAGTAAGACCTAAATTTCTTATTACAGAAACTAGTAGATTATTGGTAGATCTTAATCGAAAGAATATAGATTCCTGCTTTTAAGATAAAAGAGAAAGAGACGCAAGCGTTCAAAGAATAAAAAAAAAAGTTAAAGAAGGATTATAGCTGTATACAATGATAGAGAAGCTTCATATTTATTTGTGTAATGATATTTTCTAGCGTGCGAAAGTTGAATGTACTAATTTGGAAGCGATAGAGATTAGATCAACCGAAATGCAATCAACCAGACCAAGGCGAATAGATCTCATCTTGGGCTTGGTCAATCTCTTTTTCACTGCAAACGGTCATGATGGCCGATGGCTTATTTTGACGCTTAAGCGAGTTGGATCGCTTGGTTGGTTGGATAGACAATGTGTGGGATGTGGGCGTGCTGCTACTATCAAACAAAATCACCTGGATCTGAGGATCCAACGTAGAGCCAGGAAGCCTCGTTAATTTCTTGCCATCGTTCGACGACATGTTTGCAGATGGTAGCAAGTATAAAACAGATGGTGGATCGGTAATTTTTTATTATTTGAATACGTATTAGTCATAATAAAGAGGCATAGATAAAATACAGTGTGTTGTTTGTTTGGGCTTGATGAACATTTTGGATGATTCAGGTATATGGATTTGATTGTTTCATGGTGACGGATCTGGTTACAGATCTCGGATTCTCTCGACTCTACCGCATTCTTGCAAGTGGCAACCTCTGTACTTGATGAGATATTCACCGTTGGGTCTGGCAGTTACAGTTTTATTAACAGAGCATCCCTATAGAAATCAAGTTACATTAGTCAAATCAACCAATTAAAAATCGTGTGAAATTGAAAGAGAGGGCAAGCTGAAGCATGAATTTCATATGTCAACAAGACCAATGAGATGATTCACGGGCAAACCCGCGAATCCAACTTCCCCCCGCCAAATCCCGTCTCTCTGAAATGTATATCGTACCTTATTGCTATTAGAGCACTTGTAGTAGATGCTTTTGCAGCCAGTCTTCTTCTGCACCGTATTGCCATTATTCTTCCAGAAATAGTTGTCGACATAGGGGAATTCTCTGGTCTCGACAATCTTGGTGATGGCTTGCATTTCTCTTCTGCGACGGGGCTTGCTCATGTCTTCGTCTTCTTCTGTTGTAGCTCCTTCCTTTTCGTCGCTGTAATGCTCGTCGATGGGCGATGGATAGGCATTTGAGATTGTTTCAACATTGGCAGCAGCACCACCCATGGCCAGCATGGCAGCAGCAGCAGAGTGTCTACGTTGTTGGTGATCCAAGTGAATGTCTTGCTCCTCCTCTTCTTCTTCCTCAAGTTCAGAGAGAGATGACACTGAGCCCGACGAAGACGATGTAGATGAGATGGAAGAGTGATAGCTGCGATAGGCAGCAGCGGAGGAGGCAGATGTTTGATGCGATGCATGTGTCGAGAGAGGAGGAATGGTATATGGAGAGGACAGCGACGAAGAGCGGCTCTTTCTCAATGAAGATGAGATGGAAGGCAGTATTTTGTGTGATTTCTTTTCCTTGTGCTGAAAGTAGAGATCGAGCTCTTTTGCACGTAATTTAGCCTCTTCAGCTCTTCTTTTGTCTTCTTCAACTTTGCTTGTTAGGATCAATTTGAGTAATTCGGGTTGTGATTGATACTGCTGGATAACTTCCTGCAGATCATAGAGTGGTGGATCATTCTTGAAGCTGATGTTTGGTGTGATTTCAGTCATAGTGTGCTTGATGGAAAATGTGGAAAAGGAGAAAAGAAAGAGAATGGATCTATACATTTCAAATTGTTTGCCTCCCTTTTTTATGTTAATTTGCGGGGGGGCTCACAACTCTATTAAAACCCGGAATTTCCACGGAGAAGACGATAATTTTTATTTATAATCAGATTTATAGACTTGTCTATACATGTTTGATCTGTAAGAATGGCAATGAGAGATTGAGGGATCATGGATGCGTTTCCATGGCAACGGTATTGAGGGATCTACACATTTCTCTTGGCAGACAGCGACGCTCATTGTCGGCATCTTCTTGGGCATACATGTATATACACACACGCAAACACATTCCTTTCAAAAATCATACTATACAAGTTGCCACTACTCTTTAATTAGTATCACATGGGTAACTCAAACCTTCTTTATATTTTACATTTGCCCTGACAAACTCCTCTCACCATTTTAGCTGGGCACAAAAATCATTATTTACCCAATATTTGCCGCAATTTGCCATACCTTCACAACAAGATTGCTGTTTGCATGTAATCATATGTGATTACAGAGCCAATTACAAATAGTAAATAGTAACATATGATACTGACGAGGCTTTTTTTTTTCTTTCTCTCTCACTCTCTTTCTGTCTGTCAGAAAGCTACAGTAGCGAAACACATTTCGAATGCATAGATTCCATTGAAATGCCATGTTTAAACGTATATCCATAGTTTTATTGTCCAACGATTAAACGATTAGCCACTTGCACGAAAATTGATCAGACAGACCAATCAATCCTGTTGCCCTTATTCTCCATTGTACTATTCAGGGTTAAAACTGAATGGAAACAAAAGATAGAAAATCAGACTCATCCATTTTACCCCACATTTGTCTCAATTGAAAAACTTTCCCTGATAACCCTACAAGATTATCACATGTATGCAAAGCTGGCGGGCTGTTGAACAAGTACCACTTGGCTCCACTGGTTTACAAAGATAGGCGTACGTTACAGCCAACCACGCTTTGGATCCAAAAGCTGTCTCTGCCAACCTTTTGCTGCACTATACCAGATCATGTATATATTTCCTGGCTTCCCCGCAATTTTTGTGGGCTTATTCTGGCGGGAGCACAGAGACATGATGAACCTAAAACTTCCGACAGCTATTGTACCTCTGTCATTTGCTGCTTAAACACCGAGAAAGGACATTTCATGGTCCAACATGACATCAACTGCGCTTGAAAGTGAAGCTGATTCTGCAAGGCACTCGTTGCAAGCATCCTACAGACTTCAAATAGCACCTACATACCCAACATACTGAATTGTGCTGCTAGACATCATGTAATTGCTGTGCGACATGCCACATTTTGGCTTTTATATATAGCTCTCACAACCCAGTCAAGCCTGGTGGATTCCAAGTTTTGAGTAACGACGCAAGCCATGGTTGCTCTTTGAGCATTTCATGGATGATTCAAGGATAGCGTTGTATGAATGCGAGTGCCACACCCGTTTGTTAGTGGCCATTATTCAAAAAAAAAAGAAGCCGAGCATCTTTGCTGCTTCTCATCCCCAAGCACACTATGGCAAATCGTCATGATGAATTTAATCAAATGTCAATTGCATGTGCAACAGCTCACGAAATCATAAAAGTGGCTCTAAGGAGATTACTAATTTGCATTATTGCCCGTTGTTTTCCATCGAAATTAGCGTATTGCACACCAATCAACTGTGTAAACCAACTTTTTCCCATCTGCAAAATACGATAAACCTTGCTTGTATCATATTCGATGAAATGAAAGCCCAATGAACCTTAATGTGGTACCACTACACGCTATCAAGGTCATTTGCTCATTCAGGATGGCCTCTTGTCGACATCAAAAGACTAGTAGTAGACGTTGGCTTGATACATGTGTATGTTTCCAAGCTGGAAAAAGCTGCTTACTTGATCACATTCACGTTTTGATAAGATCTTGCTGTGAATTCTTGTACATCCCGATCTTTTGTGTATTGAATTTCTAATAAGGTTCCCTTGTGCCACATGGCAGCCGGCCACTCTTTTCATATTTCAAGAAGTGGATTGATTGACCGGCCGGCCGGGAACTCTTCTGCTTCATTTCAGTGCCTCTTATCATTTTCTAAATAAGACCTTTCCTTGATTCAAGATGCTAATCGCTGTAATAAGCACCAATTTGACATTTGCCTACTGTAAATTCAAACTGCATGCGAATGTGGTGGTGATGCTTTTGACAAGTAAAATCTCACTGATGCTGATTGGGTGTGCCTGAATATGCAGTTGGCTGTTATATTATACCTGGTGTTTTGCATACATCATGATGATAGCCGCGTCAACTCTATATGCTTCCACATACACCCATCCTCAACAGGTAAAACCCACCCACCACGCAATAGTAAATTAATAGTTTTTACTTTCAAAAAAGGGGTTCCTTGTCTATCGGTTCATGTGTAAGAATAGCGATTAAATGGTGTGTTGTACAGGAGGAAAAAGAAAACAGAGGATGAAATGAGAGGGGGGAATATGGATGCAATATCAATTTTTTTAGAGTGGTGCAGGAATGGCATTAGCAACAGGAGAAGAAGTAGAGGTGGGGGCAGTGTTGAGAGGCGATTGCTGGTGGTGATGGTGGTGCTGCTGCTGATGGTTATTATGCTGAGGTACGAATCTATGTTGCGGCGAAGGCAAATGGTGATCTATGTGGTTGTTTGGATAGTACGAGTTCATGGACGCAAAGGATTCGTGGCTGTCCATGCGCCGGGGAGGTGCAGGAATAGGGCTGCCCGGCTGGTGGTATCTCATGTTGAGCTGCTGTGGCACGAAATCAGAATTGGGGTGGTTGTTGGTATAAGGCAAATACTGCTGCTGTGCGTAGATGGACGTGGGCGGGTGCTGGCGGCCATCCGTCACAGTGCCGTCAAAGAGCTTGACTCCCTCGACGTTGCCGTTGGGCGCAGGGTTGGCGGAGTGCATGCTGGATTTGGACGATGCTGCTCCAGCGCCACCGGCAGCGTTTAGATTGCTGCTGCTGCTGCCAGGATGATGCTTGTGCTTTACGGTTTGCTCTACGCGCTTCAAGAACTCCTTGGGCGAGATGTCGACGTCGCTCAGATTGGGATCCTGCAAGAAGGCCTCCAAATCATCCGGCACCTATGAGGGCATGGTGAGTCCATCATCCCCTTTACTGCAATGCCCGCACAGGCTACTTACCAAGCAAAACTCTTCGTGTGATTCCAGCAGCACCTCCACCACGCGGATGGAGGCAAACGAGTCGTCCTTGAGAGGGTCTTTTGAGTTGGCTGTCAGAATGTTGGGTGCAATGACGCGGGCCAAGTTGGGGATGTCCATGCGACTGCCGACGTCTCCAGTGACATGCGAAAAGGAGGCCACCCACCGAAAGAACACAAACAACACTTCCATGGTCGCACGGTTACATCTGGGTAACATGCAACATGCCAAATGCAATGCGCGGCGTCTCTCCACCGGGTTTTCGATTCCTGCAAATGTCTCTGTGTGAGTGTGTGTGTGTGAGTGTGGCCCACTGCCATGCCAACTTACTTTCTGCGCACATAAAGAGCGGGTGCAGTCGGTGCGTCAAGAGCGGGTCGGGCAGATCCCGCAGAAACTTCTTGAGCAGGGCGGCCACCTGAATCGCATTCTCCTGTGTCAAATCCACATCGTTGGCGTTTCTGTCCAGCGCGTCTGCCAGCTCCTTTAAGCGCCTGATGTTGCCGTTCTTTCTAAAGACACCCTCGACCGTCATGTCCATCTGTCGCATGGCCGTGATGGCATCATCGATAAACGAAGCTAGCTTGAGGGGAGAGTGGCCAGAGCCCAAGTTGGATTCCACGCCCGTCCTCTCTGTCAGCATGTCCAGCGGCACGCCAAAGGTGCCCTCCTCCTTGGCTTTGGGCCCGTGGTTCTTCTTGGCCTTGAACGGGATAAAGAACTTGCCCCAGATGGACGACTTTTTAAACTCGATCAGGTTGAGCAGCTCGCTGGACGAGAAGGAGGATTTGACGTATTGCTCGATCTGTACCACGGCCACGTAGCGGATAATCATGTACTGCAGTGCCGAGAGCTCAGAAAAGTAGATGCGAGGTTTGCCCGACGGGCCTGTGGTGATGTGGATGTTGTGCGGCAAGTGGGTCATCATGTGCTTTTTGGAGGCTACAGCAGCAGCCGCCAGTTGCGGTAAATCGTCCAGGCCGACGCTGCGGGTGGGTTTATGGCGGGTGGCCTTGCTGGCTGATGTGGCTCGAGAGGCAGGCAGTTGGGGCAGGTCCTTGTGCTGATCGGCACCTCCTCCTCCTGCTGCTCCTGCTGCTGCTGCTGCTGCTGCTGCTGGGCCAGCCCGTGTGCGCTGCAGACTGTCCATGCGGGCGGGAGGAGGAGGCATTGTTGCGGTATTGTTGAGCGGGCTCGAGGATTGGGGCTGCGTTCTAAGCGAGGCAGCCAGATCTGCATTGCCGAGGATGGTGGAGCGCTTGTTGGCCGACTTGAAGGATCGAGAGACCTTTCTGTCCAGGTGCGTTGTGGAGGAAGACACTGCGTTCTTGGCGTCTGTGATCTCTGTTGGGTAAAACTTGTCGTCTGTCATGATGGTAAGCTGCTTTTCTGCCGACGGAGACAGCTGCACGGCGTCCTTGATCAAATGGTTGCTGCTGCTGCTGGTGGTGGTGGTGGGATTTGGCTTGAACTTGGACGAGTAGTCGACCGAGGAAAGCTGGGTATCTAGCATGGGGGTTTCAAGAGAGAAGAGAGAAAGGGGGGAAAAGGGAATCACTAAGATGGACACTAGAAGAAGAAGAAAAAAAAAAAAAAAAAAAAAAAAAAAGGCCAAAAATAGACTAGATACTGTACCTGTAATCTGAAGCAAGTTACAGAGTCTGCTAAGCGCCACTCTGAGCAAGAAGCTGTACTGAGTCAGCTTGGTAATGTATTCAAATGGAGTTGCCTCTCGTTTTGTCACGCCCACGCACTGAACGCAGTGGACGGTGCAGGAGGCGGGATTGAAGACAGCGTCGTCGTGGCTCAACTGGCGGGCGCACTGCCGACACTTGAAGCAGGCCATATGCCATCTGTAGTCGCCGCTGCGCATGCACTGGTCCTCGATGGTGTTGCGGCAGGCATAGCAAAAGTCGGTGTTCTTTGCCTTGATCAGACGCTGGCAGTCTCTGCTGTGTCTCTCCTTTCCGGGAATCTCCATCAATTTAGCAAGCAAGCGCGACACCACGACCGGCTTGCCCACTGTGATTTCCTATAAATAGCAGCACGCGGTTGGTTAGCCTCTGTAGAGTGTATGCTAAACAATACGCACCAAGCGCAGGGCAGACGTCAGCGCCAGACGGATCAGGATCTTGAGGTAGTGCGCCAGGCCAGTGACCAGCGACAGCAGCTCCTGCGTGATGCCCAGCTTCTTCATCTCCATGTCGCCCGTCCGCGAGAGCAGCGAGAAAAAGTTGATGATCTTTTTGCACAGCATCTTGGCTTCTCGCGTGTACTTGAACTCGGGCTGCTGGTGTTCGTGGTAGATGGCCTGGATCTTGTCCATGCCCGCAAACAGCGCCTCCACATGCACCAAAAAGCGCTCAGACAGACAGATGCTCTCAATGTAGGCGCCGTTGGACACGTGCAGCAGCATTTCAGAGATGCACACGGCCGAGGATTCTACAGGCGGCGGCGGCGGATCAGCAAACACGTGCCTGGATCATGACAACACACACACACTCACCTTCAAACGCTGACAGCACCGACCAGATGCTGATGACCTTTTCCTCCATCTCCTTTTGCGTCTTGAGCAGCTCCAGTGGGGACTGCGGCCTGTACTCTGCACAGCGGGTCAGTTGTGAATAACATAAAAGGTGAAATACGTACCACGAGGCATGATGGGGTCGCTCTCCTTGTGCGTGGGATGCGCAATCTTCACACTCCAGAACTTTTGGATCATGTAGCACTCTGGATGCCAGTGGTCGACGACATCGTTCCGCTCTATTTCGACGTACTGCTTGAGAATCGACATGTCGCAGCCCGCGCAGGACACGGCGAAGCGGGTGGAATAATGAAAGTGGCAGTACACCTTGTGGTCATGCTCGTAGTAAGAGTCGTCTGGCCCAAACACGGTGGAGCAGTCGTTGCAGGTAAAGTGGTTGGTGTGGTATTTTCGGTCCAGCGCTATAATGTAGGTGCCGCGCAGGGCTTCGTTGCATTGGGCACACACGAGGCCCAGCCGCCTAAAGTAGTCTCTCTCGCACAGCGGCTGCCCTACTTCAGTTGGATGCGGCAGGTATCTGGAGGCTACGGGTGTGTTGCAGTCCTGTGTGTGTGTGTGTGTCAGCAGTCTGTCTCTGCCCAACGCTGCCAACAACTTACCCAGCATGTAAAGCATTCAGGATGGAATGCGCCGTCGAGGGCTCTGACGAGCTGATCGCCCAGAGGCAGGTTGCACTTGGAGCATACCAGTGCATGCTTGGCAGTGTCTGCTGTGGTGGGTGTTGGTGGTGTATCTTGCTGTTGTGACATGAATGTGTGTGTGTGTTGATTTCTACAGCAGAGATGGGTTCATAAATGAGTGAAAAAGAGAGAGAGAGAAAGAGAGAGAGAGGAAAAAAAAAGGAGGGAAAATAGGGGAAATCACTTAATATAAGAAAGAGAGAAAGGAAGACGAAAAATTTGGGTTTTTAAATGTGCACTTAATTTGGCGAGTGGTAAAAAGCAGGGCAAACTGCTTTATTATGTGCAAAAAGGAACGCAGAATAGCCTAAAATGGTCCTGCAACTCGAGCACACTGGCCTTTAGTGCCAAACGGACGCTTGCTCAAATTAGCTCGCGCTCTTGTACAACTCGCCTCTCTGCCAGCAGCTGTGATTCAGACGCCCTCCAGGACCACTTGGGCTATCGCGTACTCGCCGTCATGCGACAGCGACACATGTGTCTTTTGTATGCCGTATAAATCGCTGTTGAGGATCGCCAAGTGGGGCTTGCCTAGAGTGTATTAGCTGGCTGGCTGGCTGGCTGGCATGGGACCCTCTGCTTGTTACCTGCTTTCTTGACAACAGACACCTGCTTCCACTCGAGCTTGTGCACTGGATACAATGCCTTGTACACGGCTTCCTTCATGCACCATCTACCCGTCTGCTCGTCAATGCCTGCCGAATGCACATTTGAAAAGCACACACTTGCCTGGATCCCAGGTATCTCAATTGGCTTGGATCGTCCTTGTAGTTTGCAGTAAACTCACTGTATTCGGTTGGGCTTAGTATGCGCCTGGCAAGTCCGTCGCTGCCTCGCCGTGCAATCAGGGCAGCAATGCGTGGTAAATGCACAATGTCGACTCCTATGCCTATAATCATACCATGCAGATAAAGATAAAAAGAGTAAAAAAAACTTTTGAGAGGTGGAGAAAAGAGTGCATTTTATTATTCAAGAGGAGATTCCACTCTTTTTTCATGATGAGCCGTTTTGTATTATAGATAGAACAACCTAGTCAGGCAGCTTACAGTATACCTTGCTAAGCTTCCTATACGGCTCAAACTCATGCAAAACCCGTATACATTTGAGCCGCTGTTTTTCGCGTCAGCAGCTGCTTTGGACTGCCAGAATAGCATCAAACAAGTGCTCTCGCCTAGCACCACCTTTCTGAGACCTTTGCTCAACTTTTGGAGGATCAAAAAAACAGGACCCAAAATCGACATCAAACCATGAGGGGTACCTCATGGATTTTACCAAAATTCAAACGACCGCGTTTTTGACCCCAAAAATGAACACTTTTACTATGACACATATTGAATCAAAATGTGTCTATCGATCCAAAGTACCTGCTGAAAGCTATTTTGTGGCACCTTGACATGTAAAATCTAGACATTTTGGCCATCAACCTCATTTCATATTTTGTAGAGCTACTCGATAGACTTGTTATAAACACCTTTAATTACTAGCACCGTTGGAAGCGCCTTGAAAAGTACTTTTGAAAAGTATTAGGGTAGATGCAACGATGAGCACAAGTTGAATAGTCCAATTTAGCAAAATAGGTTAAATTGAATCCAAAAAGCTCAAAAATCCACAAATCAGAAAAAAATGTCAGCGGAGATTTAGTCGAATTTGCTTGCCCGCCTGCTGGCAAAATCAATGCTCCACATAATAGACATGATGCATTTGCATGAAAATTAGCAACCATTTAAGCTTTAATCATGTTCAAACGAAATAAATGGGAAAAAGGGAATGATCTATTTTCTTTGCTTTTGAAAGAAAAAATAAACAAGAATTATATAGAGAATACAACAGCAACAAGAGTAGAGATTTTTTGACAGTTTATCGTCTGGGCATACCACGACCACGACCACCACCGCCGGGCATTGGGCCTGCTTGAGGCTTTTCGCTCTGAGCGTTCTTTATGGTTTCGTCGACAGACAAGATCAAGCAGGCAGCTTCAGTAGCAGCAGCAATGGCGTTGGTCTTGACAAGTGCAGGCTCCCAAACGAACGCTTCATAGTTGTCTGCGATCGTCTCGTTATTGATGTCGACACCGTACCAGAGACCGCCTTGTGCGTGCTTCATTCTCAGCTTGTTCAGAATGTCGGTAGCATCGAAGCCAGCGTTATCACACAGCTGTCTGGGGATGACTTCAAATGCCTTTGCGTAGGCGCCGATGATGAGCTGCTGCTTGCCTTCGATGGTGCGAGAGTGGACACGCAGGTATTTAGAGAGCTCCATTTCAGTAGCACCGCCACCAGCGACGACCAGGTTGTTCTTGATGGCACGTCTGACAATCATGATGGCGTCGTGGAGAGAGCGCTCCACCTCGGCAATGAACTGCTCGGCGCCGCCACGGAGGATAAGCGTACAGGTCTTTGCTTGAGGACAGCCTTCAAAGATGTTGAAACGCTCGCCGCCCACTTGTCTCTCCTCGAACGACGCGCACTCGCCCAGATGCTCCGTGCGCAGGTCAGAGCAGGTGGACTGGACAGAGCCGCCGACGGCCTGCACAACACGGTCCATGTCGTCCTTGGCAACACGGCCAGCACAAAAGATGTCGCGGTCAGCAAAGTACTGGGTGGCCAGATCGCCAATAGGCAGCTTGGACAGGACGACCTTGGCACCGCTGGCGACGATGGCCTCCAGCTTTTGAAAGATGATTTGCCATTCAGCATCGACAATGGCCTGGTACTCAGACACCTCCTCTACACGCACTTCGGCATTGTCCTTTTCAGCCTTCAATTCGAGCTCGACGTTGAGACAGAGCACCTTGGGGTTCTTGAACGATTTGGGCTGCTGCTCGAAACCAGCGTAGGCAAAGGTCTTTTTGAAAGCGACGCCCTTGACGAGCACAGAGTCCTGCATGGCGCCACCGGGGACACGCTTGATACCAATCAGACGCTCGTTCAGGGACTCCTGGTCCAGAGACATGACAGCATCGACAACCATCTTTGTGAAAAAGTCCTTTTGGGAATAGATCAGCTTGGAGTTCATGGCGGTGGAGGCGCATTTGGAGAGCAAATCACGGAATTCACTGCAAACGGCATCAGTCTCTGTTCAAACGCACACACACACACACACAGGCAGCACTTACGCTTCGTTGTTCTTGTCAATCTTGACAGCCAGCTCCTTTACCTTGTTGATGGCCAGACGGGCAGCAGCTCTGTAGCCCTTGATGATGACATGAGGACTGACGCCTTCTTCGATATAGCCCTTGATCTCCTTTAACAATTCACCGGCAAGCAAAACAACGCTAGTCGTACCGTCGCCAACCTATCACCCGCCGTTTAATATATATCATCTCATTGCGGCTTTCTTAATTTAGTACCTCAGCATCTTGAGAACGAGCAATGTCGACCAAGGTCTTTGCGGCGGGATGCACAATGTCCAGTAATTTCATGATGGTGGCACCGTCGTTGGAGATGGTGACTTGGCCTCTGCTGTCGACCATGAGCTTGTCCATGCCTCTGGGGCCCAGCGTGGTTCTGACAGTGTCCACCACGGCAGCGCAGGCATTGATGTTGGACAGCAGCTGGCCCTTGCCTTGCGATGTGTCAGTGCCTTCCTTTAAGAGGATGATTTGTGGTTGCTACAGGATCAACAGTGGGTTAGTACTCGGTCGACATACACGCAGCAAGAGGCACGCAAACAGCCGGCGACCATCCCACCCGCTGGCTGTTGCTGTCCATCACACGCGTCGTGAAGCGTCTGCGGTCCGTGTGGCAGTGTCTGGCCCTGATCTCTTTGCGCATCTCTCGCCCGCTCTAATCACATGTGCTGCTGCTGCTGCTGCTGCTGCTGCTGCTATAGCGTATATTTACCATCATGGATGAAGGAGGTGCCATGGTGTATGAGATATAAAGTTTAAACAGAAAAAAAAAAAGTAAGGGGAAACTTGCAAGTCGAAAATTTTGATATTTGACATCAGGTAAAACATCGTCACTTTGCTAATCCTTCTCGCTTGTTCTTTGAGCTGGGCACCCAATGACGGGAGGGAGGGTTTAAATAATGGTACACATTTATTGATTTCTATCAGAGTCTGCTGCTGCTTCTTCGGCGGGCGTCTTGGCGGCGGCGGCGGCGGCAGCGGCAGGCGACAGCTTCTTCTTTTTGGAGCGTCTGTCGCTGCTGTCTCCCGCGCTCTTTCTGACGAGAGAGGGATCAAAGGGGCAATCAATGACGCGGAGGGTGGACAGCAGGTAGCCGCCTCCACAGCTCATGTTCATGTTGGGGTGCATGCGTCCGGGCAAGACTTGGTATTCGCGCATGCTGCTCTCGGTCAGCTCTGCGTTCAGAAAGTCGCTTGATCTGCGCATCCAATAGGCGGTCTGCAGCAGCACCTCCTTGTTGAAGCTGTACACGACAATGGGCCGCGAGCCGTTGACGTACTGCAGCAGCGTCTTGATCACCGTCTCGGGCTGGAACGAGGAGGACACAATGAGCCCGTCAAAGTTGCCCTGGTGCAGTGCGTCTCTGCACCTGACGCGGGCCTCCCAGGCTGCTCTGCGTCTGCCGTAAGAGATGGTATCGTTCTCGGACAAGGCGGCCTCTTGCTCCTCTGTCAGAATCTCAAAGGGGTCTATACAATGCCTGTTGAGCGTCGGCACGGGCAAACATGCAACCACTGCTGCTACTCACCGTTTGGTATGCTTGGGTCGATCATGGTCATGGGCACCGGATGGAACACGCTCTGCACAGATTTCGAAAAGTTCATGTAGCGCAGAATGTCATAGTTGTGGTGGTCGCCCTCGTGGATGGCGACCAGCTGGCCAAAGCCGCCCATTCTCTCCAGACACGACGACACAATCAAGCCCTGGGTGTCGTCCACCACCAGCAGCTTTGCGTTGGCGTGCACGTTGGCCATGCTTAGTAGCTGAGACAGTGTGTCGATGCGCATGTGCTTGATTTTGTCTGGGTTTTTGGAAAAGAAGTAGTCGTTGATTGTGCTGATGGTGGGCCGTACAGGCGTAAAGGTCTTCATGAACCTAGATGGCGGCGGCATTGAGCATACTATCTCACAGCGTGTGCATTTAGTCTTACTTTTTCTTTTTGCGCTCAATGTATTTGGCCTTGGAATACTCTGTCTTTTTGGAGAAGCCAGAGTGGGAATCCACCATCATCTTGATGATCTCCTCCGTGGCCAATTCGCCTTGCAGCCCCTTTTCCTTCAATGCCAGCACTTGCTCGTGCGTCAGTGTCTGATTCGAAGCGTCGTCAATGATCGTTTGGTTGTTGGCAGCCGTCTCCTCTGGTGCGTGCGCATGTGAGTAGGGATTCGAGTTTAGGTACATGACACTCACCAATGCTGTTGTTCTTGGATACATGTCCAACAGGGCGGATCTCTCCTTGCTTGCTGATGATTTCATACGACAAGCCAAAAGGTTTGCCAATCAAGTGGTCTGACTGAAAGGTACCGAATTTGCCCAAATTGACCATCCTGTTGATAGATGAGTGGGGTGAGCTTCAAACCAGCATTGTTACCGAATCACTTACGTATCAGGCTTTAAAGAGATGATCTTGGCATTTCCGCTGGGCATTTCGATAATGACAGTTTGTTGTGCTTGTATCAAGTCATTGTCCTCGTATTTTGCTACTTCAGCCATGTTGAATTGTATGGTAAAAAAGTATACTTGTGTTGACAAGATGGAAAAAAAATGGCAGGCATATGTATGCTGAATGACGGTGACCGCTTCTACTTGAGATCAAAACATCCAGCAAAGCTAGTGGCTTGTTGAGTGTGCGATTCATGCATCATTACTTGTTTGTTTAAGATACATGATTCGACATGTCAACAAGTGAGTGATAGTACTTGTTAATTGACTAGTGATTTAGAAACGCTTGGTGATGAGTGCAGACCAAGCACAGTACAGGCAAGATAAATGAGGTCGTTGTACTGTAGCTAGTTGATTCAGATTTTATACTACGCTGATATTCTCTGATCTAAACAGTTGTACTTATATACAATGCATAAGATTATATAATTTTTGCACAGATGCCTGTAAAACATTGCAGCTGCTCATTCTAGCAAGTAGATTCAAAAGACAAAAGCTATGATAACACACAAAAGCAGCAAAATTTGGTGCATTTGACAGTATTACAAAAGTAAAAAAATGGGGTCGGTCGTAGCTTTTTTGTAGCAAGCACGATGATGGTTGTAACCAGTTTTACCTCTTTTACTGCCCTGATAATTAAGAAATCGAGGCAATACTACTGTATTAGATGAAAAGAAATGCAATGATGCAGCATGACCAATGATAATGTTTTTTTTTTAGATGCAAATTGCTGAAATCTCTTTAACATAATGATACAACAAGGGGTTTTACTAATAGCATCTGCTCAAAATCAAGAAATTCATCAATTCATGAATTAAACAACACCCACATGCTAACTACAAGCAATCCAGTTGCACCTGCATAAACTAAGCCAAAAATTGATATAGGAACATGTTACTTTCAAAGCTCCAGCATCATTATAAAGCCCAATTTTATTACAATATTTACAAACATCTTTCTCACTTGATGTCCAGTCCTTCAGCCAATCCCATCGCTAGAATGGGCTCGACACACACAAAAATCCTAGAAAAAAAATGCGAGGGT